>JAGQEM010000045.1:1239-127539 GCA_019202945.1 Corynespora olivacea
CCAGCCATTTATTTCGCAGCACCTTAACCATTTAGCAAGCGCAAACGGCATACCCGCTCCCCCCCCCCCCCCCCGTCTTATGCAACGCACTTGCAGATGCATGACCCTTGATGGTCTATGTCTATAATACAGATCGACCACTTCACCTAACGAACAAAACGCCATTTCTACCAGTGAGTTCTTCATTCCTTCTTCGGCCTGACAACCGTACCGTTCGTCTCGTGTATTGCCTGATCGGTTGAAGTTTGCATGTAAAATTTGCGCTCGGCGAACTTGAGGATTTCGTCGATGAAACTACATCATTGTTAGTTGATCTCACATACACTGAAAGGACATGACGGATACCCACATAATCGGCGCACTGATGGCCAGTACCGCTTGCCACTCACTCCAGTCCAGCGGAATAACACCGAACAAGCCCCGCAAGAACGGCACATAGAGCAGCGCAAAGTGCAGAGTCATAGAAAGACAGATAGCATAAACAAGCATCATGTTCTTCCACAGGGGCAGGGTCAGCAAACTCTCAGACGAGGAGAGAGCGTTTATAGCGTTCAGCATCTCGATAACGACCAGGATAGACAGGGAGACGGTCGATGCGGATTTAGCCATGTCATTGGCGAACATTTCGCAACCGATTTCGGGAAATTGAGTAGAGCAGCGGTGGAAGTGTGAGAGCTGGTGGAACGAGATCTGGGGACCGTTTGAGTTGAACATGAACCACCAGGCGTAGCCCGCAACAGTGGCAGCACCGACGTAGGTTCCTATTACCATGTAGCGGAAGAACAGCCAGCCGCCAACGAGCGCTTCATCACGCTTGCGGGGTTGACGCTTCATGACGTCGTGATCGGGTGGGTTGAAGGAGAGGGCTGTGGCGGGAAGACCGTCGGTGACGAGGTTGACCCAGAGTAGTTGGACGGGGATGAGCGCTTCGGGCATGCCGGCGGCGGCAGTCAGGAAGATGGAAACGACCTCGCCAATGTTGGAGGAGATGAGGTAGCGAATGAATTGCTGGGTGTTGTTGTATATTGAGCGACCTTCTTCAACGGCACCCTCAATCGTGGCGAAATTGTCATCCACAAGGACCATATCGGCGGCAAGTTTGGCGACATCGGTTCCAGAGCCCATGGCGACACCGATATCTGCCTTCTTCAGAGCGGGGGCATCGTTGACACCGTCACCCGTCATGGCGACGACTTCACCGGCTTGCTGTAGGAGATCGACGAGTTTGGACTTGTGGGTGGGCTCAACACGAGAGAAGAGCGAGGCGGTCTTTGCGGCTTTCATCTTCTCGGATTCGCTGAGGTCATCAAATTGGCGTCCGGTGTAGCTCTTCCCAGTGAGGTTCTCGTTCTGCCCAAAGACACCAATCTGTCGGCAGATGGTCTCGGCGGTGTTCTGATTGTCCCCGGTGATGACGATGACGCGAATGCCAGCGGAACGGCACTTGGCAATGGAAGCGCGCACTTCGGGGCGAGGAGGATCCAACATACCGACAAGGCCGATCAATGTCATGTTCTGCTCCAGTTTCGCGTAGTCTTGGGTGGATTTGGCCGATTTCAAGAGAGGATTTGAACCAATGTCGTCCACAGATGCCAGAGCCAGAATGCGAAGTCCACGGTTACCGTACTCGACAATTTCCTTCTGAATCAGTTGTGCCATGTGCTTGTTGAGCTCAACCTTTTTACCGTTTTCGCCAACAATGACAGAGGTGCATCGGGCCAAGACGGATTCAGGCGCGCCCTTGACAAGGAGTTTTTGCTCGCTTCCATGCTGGACCAGAACGGACATGCTCTTACGGTCGCGTGAGAATTCGTAGGTCGCCTGGCGATGGTATTTCGCCTCGTAGTACTTGGAGATGTGGTGAAGACGCTCCGCAGGAGGAAGGGTCGATCGGGTCGCGTTGTAGCTGCGGTCAGGGGTACCAACTTTCTCAACCAAGACACGTAGAGCGCCCTCGGTGGGCTCCCCGATCAAGGTATGCGCTCCAGTCTTGGCGTCGATGGACAGAGACGAATCGTTGCAGAGTGCCGTGACTTCGCAAATCTGGTGGACGGTCGCAGAAGTGGCTGCCAAGTCGTCTCTGACCTGGCCCTGGAACGAGACTTGGCCTTCGGGTGCGAAGCTGGTGCCGTCGACGTCGAATTCCTCCAGGCCCTGGCCGTCTTCGGTGATGAAGACGATCTTGTTGACGCTCATCTGATTCGTGGTCAACGTTCCCGTCTTGTCGGAGCAGATGACGCTGCAGCTTCCCAGGGTCTCGACCGAAGGCAGGCTCCTCACCACCGCGTTCTTCGCCGCCATCTTCCTCGTACCCAGAGCCAGGCATGTTGTGATGACGACGGCAAGACCTTCGGGAATAGCGGCAACACCAAGCGAAACAGCAATCTTGAGATAGTAGATGGCGCCCTTTGCGAAGCTTCCATGCGACGGGTCGTTGAAGTTCCGGATGTTGATGAGCCAGACCAAGATGCAGATGGCCGTGATGACCTTGGCCAGCGTGTCGCCAAACTTGTTCAGCTTCTCCTTCAGCGGCGTGGGCTGCGAGATTTGCGCGGTGATGCTTTCGTGGATATCGCCAATGGCCGTGTTGGCGCCCGTCAAGGCCACTATGGCGTTCGCATGGCCCGTCACGACCGTGGTGCCGGAGAAGAGCATGTTGATCTGGTCCTGCTTGACCGCATTCGAGTCCTTGATCGGCCGGGTATCCTTGGAAACGCTCTCGCTCTCGCCGGTGAGAATGGACTGGTCGACACTGAAGCTGTTGCTCGAGATGGACAGGATTCTGCAATCGGCGGGGATCCTGTCGCCGACGGCGACGGCGACGACATCTCCAGGCACCAAATCATCGGCTTTTATGCGCTGGATGGCACCGTCGCGGACGACCTTGGCTTCGTTTGCCGAGTATTCCTGGAGCGCCGCGATGGCCTTTTCGGCGCTGGTTTCTTGCGACACGCCCACGACGGCGTTCAGTACGAGGATGGTGAGGATCTGGCACGCCCGTCAGCCTCTTTGGAAACAAAAGCGGAACTGGGAGCGTGGAACTTACCACCGCCGGATCCACAAAAGCAGTCCAGCCCTCGCCGTCCTCGAATAGCGCAAGCACGAAGCTCACGGCGGCACTCCCGAGCAGGATGATGACCAGCTGGTCCTTGAACTGCTCCAGAATGAGCTCCCAGATGGGCGTGGGCGGCTCTTCAGGCAGTGCTGTTCCCTTGCGTCAGTTGCGCCCGGAATCACGCCATCAGCTCAAGCATACCGTTCTTGCCGTACTTGTGCCTCAAGCTCTGCACCTGCTGCTCCGACAGGCCCTTCTCCTCCGTCACGCCAAACTGCTTCAGCGCCTCGGCCGGCGTCTTTGTGTAGGCATTCTCCATGCTCGTGCCTCGTTCGGATCGCCTTGGTCTTTGGGTGCGCAATCAACGACGGTGGGCGTGTGGGCGCGGGGGTATATATATGTACGGATGGTAGGGTTGCCAATTCAGGTGCTTTGCTTTGTACGGGCCAGGCTCGCCAGGGTTCCGTTCAAGGGGCAGATGCAAAGCAGGGCCAGACAGTTGTGTACGGGGCGGCTGGGACGAAGGGCTCGGCTTTGGCTTTGGCTCTGGCTTCGAGAATGGGAAAGGCGCGCTCGAGGTCACACATGTCGGAAATCTGTCCTCAACGCACGGGCCCCACATATGACGCTAGCATTTTTTGAAGCTGGAACGGCTTGCAGGCAGACGAGTGCGGCTTTCATTCGCTCTCCGCTGTTCCGCCATCTCTCTGCTGTCTGGCTTCGCTGGATTGGAGTCGAGCACTACCTATGCACACCACCGCAGTCCATCATTATAATCACATTCGTCACGTGGTATCAAACCTAGTCCCCCCCCGAAAAGGATCAACGCTGAATGCCATGCGACCGTGCCTCGCGCCAGAATCGCGCCGGAATCGCTGCTAGAGGAGCCCAGAAGCTCCTGTGGATCTGATCCCTGTAAATCCCCAGATATCCATCTAAATACTGTGCTCCTCGGGAGAAAAAAAACACCAATCACTCGGCAACGGCATCGCAATGCTGCAGAATCAACTTTTCCACATCCCTGATGACAAATGGCTTGGTGAGAAAGCCCTTCATGCCCACTTTCCCGCTCCGTTCGATGGCGGCGTCGGTCACGTCGGCACTGACGGCGAGAACGGTCGGCGGTTCGGCCAGATCCTTCATCTTCAAGATTTGCTCCGTGGCCTGGAATCCGTCCAAGAGAGGCATCCACAGATCCATGAGAACCAGGTTGATGGCTTCGTGGGCGGGGCCTCGCGCGTTTTCGGCCACCCGCTGCACGGCGTCGTTGCCATCGTACGCTTCGTAGATGTTGGCGTAACCGAGATTCTTCAGCATGTGGCGAAGGACGTGGCGATTGATGCGATTGTCGTCGACGATGAGGATGTTGGCGGGACGGCTTCGGGCAAGCTTCTTATCAAAAGCACCGTTGGAAAACCGACGGTTCTTGGATACCGCACGGCCACAGGCAGGCGACGCGGAGCGGGGAGACGGAAGGCCGTGATCGTTTAGCGTAGGTGCGAGATTGTTCACCGATGTGCTGTCTAGGCTCGTGTGCTTGGTGGATAGGGGCGGGGTTGTGGGGTGGAGCGATATGTTCAGCGGTGGTACTTCCGGCTCGATAGATGCACGAGGCTTTTGCGAAGGCGACGGTGAACCAAAGGGCGTGGCCGGGCGGCTGCATGCTCCCCCTGGAGTGAGCGGTATCCGCATCTCAAACTCTGTGCCTTTATCGGGCCCGGATATGTGCGATCGAAGGCAAAACAGATCGCCGCCGAGTTTTCGTGCCAGTCCTTTTGCTACCATCAGACCGAGGCCCAAACCCTCGCTCTGCCGCGTAGTGGAATCGTCTTCTCTTGAGAAAGGCTTGAATAGATTCGGGAGAAAATCCGCTGGAATGCCAGATCCGGAGTCCTTGACACCGATGACGATATAACGGCCCTTGGGGCTGAGCGTGGCTTCCAAAGTGATCGCTCCATTCTCCGTGAACTTGATGGCGTTCAGTATTACGCATGAGATCATCTTTGCCAAATCCCTCTCCTCGATGAGGATCGTTTCGGGCACACAGGGAGATACCATCCATTCGATGTGCTTGCATGTGGCCTGCCCACTTGAACTCCGCGTGCGCACCTCAATCTTCTCTCCCAATTCCGTCTCTTCAGCGATGGCAGACTCCGGCCGTCCTCCGACCTTGAGCGCATCATTGATCACATACTGCACCACATCGCGTAGGCTGGTGTGACGGAGCCCAGGGATGGTGGAATGTTCGGACGCGAACATTGGGGAAGCTGTCGTGTCGTGGTCGCAAGGCGCTGCTGAGGCACCATGTGAACAGGTCGCGTCCATGGTGTCGATATCGGCATCCTGCCTGAGGCCTGTGGACATCGATTTGCCCCGCGGTGGCTCTTCGGAGGACGGGCTTCGAATGCGCTGACGTGCAGGCCTCGACACTCGCACCTTTTTCGACCATGCAGTTATCTCTGCTGCCTTTCTCTTCGTTCCGCGGTATTGATCCAGAGGCAGTGTGTTACCGGTGACGGGTATGTTTGTTTGCGTGCCTCGGATGAGATCGTTGTAGAGTAGCGTAGTGTTGTCCAAAGGTGAAAGGGGAGTCTCCGGCATACCCATGTTCATATCGTAGGCATGCACGACGTTGTCCGCCGCCTCAACCGCACGCCTGGAGCTGTCTGTTGCCCAAGTCAGTGACACCCATTTATGTTTGTTTTTAAGAAGAAGAAAACGCCATGTCCTTTCCATCAAGGTCGGTGAGATGCTCACCCTGCACAGTTTCAATGCTCGCCCTCAGCGAGTCGAGCAGCTTCCGTATCCGGGGTTGGTGGTGTGTGTCTTCTGCAGCGTCCTTGACATGAGCCATCATCACATCGAGCATTCCCACGACACCTTGCATCGGCGTTCGAAGCTCGTGCGATAGACTTCTTGCGTAAGGCTTGAGTGACTGTGCTATCGAGATGGCCTCGTGAGGAACCACTTGCGGACGGTGTGAGTTGATCACTTCGGCCGACTTCGCGAATTCGTCACCCTGCAGTACGCGTTGCAGGATAAGGTCCTCCAATCCATGGAATAGCATCTCGAGATAACCCCAGCTCAGCTGCCGCCTTGCGGCACCTTCGGGACTCCACATGACGCCAAAATGTGCAAAGCACTTGCCCTCGGCGAAGAGCGGAATTCCGAGATAAGCCTCTCCAGGGACCACGAGTTCGTTGGGATTGTTGACGATGAATTCATTGAGCTTCTCGGGGATGATGAAGATTTTGTCGTGCTTCATGTACGCACACGGACAACGGTAGGCGTGGTACTTGAAGTTGGTCATGTGAGTATTGATTCCGTGGCTTGCATCGTTGATATAGAAGGCAGCTCCCATCAAACAGGCTCCGGGTTCTCCGATGGGTGGCATTTCCACGGCGACATCTCTGTCATTGGTGAGGATCCTCTTCGACACGAAAGCATATTGGGCATCGACGAGATTGGCAAGGCCTTCGGTGAGTTGATGCCAGAAGCGTTCCGAGTCGGCCTTTCGCAGCGTGTCTTTCAGTTTGACCAACTCTTCTGCTGCGTTGCTTTCGGCCACGCTGTAATGTCGTAGCAGCGTCTCTGTGAAGCCGGGCTCGCTGCTGTGAACCACCATGCCTGGCGTGGGTTGGGAGAAGCAGAGAGACCGGCGCTCGACTATGTCGGGGGGTACAGCGGTAATAGCGCCCATGTTCACGACGACGACGACAACGACGACGACGACATAGATGTGACTAATCTGTGCAGGGATGGAGTTGTCTCGCTGAAAAGCGAGAACCGGTAGAACAACAGTTGCAGAAAGGAGCGAGGTGTATTTTCCACGGGATGAGTGGCGGACGGTTGCAATGCACTGCAATCCGCGGAGACTAATTTCTGGCGGTTGCGGGCGTCAGATGGTGGGCGTGACAAGGTGGGCACTATGTATGGGTGATGGCTGAAGACCGAACTGTAAAGTCTAGAACTTCTTGGGGCTCCTGACGACCCGACCGACCCAGGCAAATGCACTAATGCGCGGCTGTCATCCAGCTAACATACACATACACGTACAGATACGTTTACACATCCACTTACCTATACATATACGCATATACGCATATACGTACACACAGACTGGTGAGTGAGCACACTGACAACAGGTTGCCCATGTACGATGGGCCCATACTAGCCTGCCTACACGCCTCCATCACTCGGACGGCGGCCATGTCTTCCGCGCACCGAGCCATTACATTATGTGATCGACCGCCGACCGAAGCTCACCTCGGCAGACCCTTGCGCTCCAGCTCCAGGAGCAGCAGAGGTGCGGTGCCGTGCATTAGGCGGCCAATCGACCGGTCCAGCCTGATCACGTGATGTCCATCTCGACGTGGCCCTCTTCGACACTCTCGCACTCCTGTGTGTTTGGGTTCGTCAGGCCCGTGTTTGGGATGCGCGGAGCTGCCAGGGGTTGCGATTTGCTTATTTGGTGCACCGGTATCAGCAGGCACATAGGCTCGGATGATTCATCTCGATCTCAGATGTCTCGAGATGGGGAGATGGAACAGGCTTGGCAAACGCCCGCAGCTACTACCAAGTCTCGGCGCCGAAGAGCGCGCAAAGATGATTCCTTCGCATGTACTGTGTGTGTGTACTATGATGTACACAGTAGGACAGCTCTCGTGTGGCTTGGGGGTGCACTTGGTCAAACCTTTGTCGTCACACAAGGCAAAGATAATCGTGTCCGTGCGGTACCAGTTCGAGCTACTACATAGTACGTACGTACATGCCATGTGCCATGTATGGAATGGTTCAGCTCGCTCTTCCCCGCCCGCGTTCCGCTCTCCGCGACCCCGAGATGTGGGAGTGTCGTTCGCAGCAGCGAATTGTAGCTAGTGAGCGTCCGCGCCTCCGCAGGCCGAGATGCAGCTCTCCCGCCAACGCTTGCTTCTCGCGTCTCTCGTCTCTCGTCTCTCGTCTCTCGAGACGTTGAAACCAGCCACCAGCTCACTTCCAGCTCACCACCAGCTCACCGTCAAGCGCGGAGTGAGCGGGTGGGCTGTAGCAACGTTACATAGCGCCAAACCCTGTGATATCACTCGAGTTGTAGGACGAGACTGCGGAGAACCGGCCGCAAAGACCACTTCGGAAGTCGTGATATCTGACGGCGTGGAGGTGACACACCCGATCAGTAATAATGATTGACGATGACAGCACGCTTTCGGAACATCAATGACGATCATCCCTCCATGTGCGAGGCCAGGAGATACTCAACGCTTCTCCCACTTCCCCCCAGCAACCCTTATTCCCGCACCAAGGTAGTCGGCGCTGACGCTCACTACTGGATACTATGTACCTATCCAGTCTATATGTGCCGTCGGGCGTCTACCGATCCGAGTTTAGTTCCTTCTACGACCGTCAAAACGGAAACCGCCCTCAGCGCCGGCCAAAGTTTGCACGTCCATGGCGAGGAATTTAGCCTTTGCAAGACACCACGATGAATCTGCATCTGCTTCGTACTCTTCAAATGACATGGCATGACACGTCGCGCAACCCGCGCAGTTCGCGCTTTTCCACCTCCAATTCCTTCGCGCGCGTTATCGGTCTTCTGCAGCATCTAGACCGTCTTGCCGCCCCAATGTCAAACGCCAACATCAACAAGCAAGCGGATTTGAGCTACCCATTGCAAGATGATCACCGTACATTCTCGGCATCACTCTTGTTGGATATGCCATCCCCAAGTAATGCCAGCCAGCGGGATATCTCCGTCCCAGGGAAGGGCCCCAAAACCCCCCTCTCAGCCACACTATATTGATCCGAGGCTCTGGATTTGTTTTTTTCCTCCTGTCAGCTCGCTTGCTTCGTCCCCATGGTACCGGTATTCCCCCCTCTCTCCTCTCTCACTCTCTCCCAAGTTGCATTCGTCTTTTAGCTTGACCGACGAAGAGCTACGCAGTGCTTCAATGACGACAGAACCGCCTCGGACATTGGGGTTGTTCTGTCTGCCTCGACTTGGCAACGGTCTGGACCGACGCCGACTGTCATATTGAGGACGGCATGACCAGCACTTGCTCACCGATAGCGGCTGCCTGCTGCGAAAGTAAGCACGGCAAGCCTGTGTGCTGCATGAAAGCGCCATGCAATTTCCTGATTCTCTTCCACGGCGTCGAGAAGTCAGTCCAGGCCTTTCGAACCCCTGGCGCGGTGGTCTCAGAGCTAATTGCTTCATATTGCCGGTAACAAGACGCTCGTCGCAGTTGAGTAGGTATGCCGATAGTCGACACTGCTTACTTGACTGATTATAGCATCTTGAATGCGAGCCATCTCTTCTTGACTCGGACGGATCAAACGGGCTCGTTACATACCTGCGAGCCATCATGCTCCGGCACGTTTTGCATGGGTCACCGCATAGCCTCAACAGCAGACTATAGTTGAGCGAGTATCGGTCTGCGCGCCGTCGTCATCACGCTGCCTCCTAGTACGGCCGTTCGCATTTGACAAGGACGAGACGTCGACGGCTTTGGTCTAAAAAACTCCGGCTCCGATCCGCCTGCATACTCGAAACAAGTGGAGTCACGAACCAGCCTACAGCCACACATGTGTGTACCATCGTACGACGCGTATTCGGATATAAAGAAAAATTCAATCGCTCTCAAACGGCTTAGGTTGGATCGCCCTTGGTCTTGGTCTTGTTCGCCTATGAAGAAACCTTCGGTTGGCATGCGTTCTCATACATCGTACGCGAGGGAAGGCCGAAGCGTTGAAGCTGCCAAAACCTCGGGACACGAATTCTTTGTCTCCTACGTGATGACCTATGTCGCATTTGAGGGGCAAGCGGTCTAGACCGTCGCTGGAAGTTCTCGGAGGCCTGAATCTCTCCACAACGCAACACGGCACGGGGACCCGATTCAGCGTACGCCTTATTTGGCACCCGTGCCTGCCGAGCAATCAAACAAACAGGGAGAACCACAATCTTACGTCTCCTGCGGTTCTAGAGCGTGCAGTTCTACGCGTAAGGGTGCTTTGCAAAATGAACACTGCACTTTTGGTATATAATGCTACAATAAATACATATATGCCACAACTTCATACAAACTTTTGGGAGGACATGATATCCGTGTGGTGAGAATGCTTGTGAGAAGAGCACAACAACACCGCAGCCCCACTGTAGTCGGACCCATAAACGCCGCTTGAAAAGCATAGGAAGAACATGTTGTTGGAAGACTGTCACCACTTGACCGGCTTGATCCCACGGTAGTACCAAAGGGCTTCTGGCCTAGCACTGCATGAAAAGTCACTCAAAAGCCGTACTTCAAAGCTGCGCAATACCTTCGACAAGCCGATCAAGACCCGCCTCGTCACCATCAGCCAACAACCCTTTGATCATTCGCGACCTGGCCGACGTTAGTTTTTGTTACACGCTCCATACAGCCGTAGCAGGACTCACATATTCGTCATCTTGCACGCCGCCATCGTCTCTTCCAGCTCCTGACTCTTGCCTCCCGCAACATCGATGATTTTCTCCGGCACCCTCGCCAACCTCGCCACATTCAACCCATAGCTCCTATGACTTGTGCCCTCGGCTACTTCGTACAGAAACACCACCTCTTTCCCGCCATCTCTCTCTTCAAATCGCATATGTACGTTCTTCAACTCGCCATTGAATCGGTCCTGCAGTTTCGCCATATGCTGGTAATGTGTAATGAAGAGGGTGAGAGACTTGAGCTCGCGAATCACATAATCGAGCACCGCTTCAGCGATGGCGACGCCGTCGAAGGTAGACGTCCCACGGCCTAATTCATCGAGAATGATCAGGGAACGTGGTGTGGCGGACCTTAGGATATCGGATGTTTCGTTCACCTCAACCATGAAGGTTGATTCGCCCTTGAGCATGTTGTCGAAGGCGCCCATGCGGGTGAACACGGCATCGAGCATACCAAGACGAGCTTCTGTAGCTGGAACGTAGGAACCGATCTGACCCATGATGGCAATGAGGGCTACAGAGCGGACGTAGGACGACTTGCCGCCCATATTCGGACCTGTTACGAGTAGGGCGCGGGTCTTGTCATGGGATAGCTCGACGTCGTTTGGAACGTAGGTATCGAGAAGCAACTGTTCAACCATGGGATGACGGCCGCCTGTTATGCTGAGGGAAACCTCGGAAGAGTCGACAAAGGTCGGTTTGACGTAGCCTGGTTGTGATGCCAGTATTGCCAGAGACATCAGAGCGTCGGCCGTAGCGAGAGCCTGGATGCAGTCGCGCAGATCTTGATACTTGGACGATATCTCCTCCAGGAATTGGATGAAAGCCCTATCGCATGCCGCTGCTAGCGACTCTTTGTACTGGTCACGCAGCTGCAACATGCGTTTGACCTCAGGTGTATGGAAGCGGGCAAGTACCTTGGTCGCCGAGATTTTCTGCCAGGACGCCGGGACCTTCTTTTCTTGGGGTGAACCTATCTTGACTTCGATGAGGTATTCTATTCCTGCGACAGTGGCATATGTGACATTGCTTGTGCCAATCTTTGCCGCCGCCTCTTTCCTGTACGTGTTGAGGTCATCTTCCACAGATGCAATGT
Organism: Corynespora olivacea; assembly: GCA_019202945.1. Classification (NCBI taxonomy): domain Eukaryota; kingdom Fungi; phylum Ascomycota; class Dothideomycetes; order Pleosporales; family Corynesporascaceae; genus Corynespora; species Corynespora olivacea. The sequence continues at coordinate 12,856 of JAGQEM010000045.1, forward strand.
TGAGCTTATTGTCGTTGATGTCGTCCGCTTCGTGCTCCTCTCGGAAGAAAGAGTATTTGTCGTCTTCCAGTGCAGACTTGGCATTGATCCTCTCCAGGAAGGCGTTCACGTCTTCGTAGATCTTTGGTATGTTTGCGATGGCGTCGCGAAGTAACGTGGAGGTAAAGCCACCATCTTCGCAGTCGCTGATGTATTCACCGGAGATGCCCTGCAACGTTTGAAGAGCTAAAAGAAGCTCTTTGCGAGAACACTTTTTGTAGTAGATCCGGAGCAAGACCTTCTCGAGGTCGGTTCGGATCTTACTCAAGACATGTTTCAGCTTATCGACAGGCCTGGTGGCTTGCTGTGCCAGCTCTTCAACGGCCGCGATACGCTCTTCCAGAGCCACTTTGTCGATTAATGGCCGACCAACCCACTTTCGTAGGAGTCGCTGTCCGAACCGAGTTTTCGTTCGATCCATTGTCCAGAAGAGACTGCCTTTGAGGGTTCCGATCGAGGTCTGGTAGATCTCCAAGCTCGACAGCGCATTGCCGTTCAGGAGCATATATGAGCGAGCACTAAACGGATGGAAGTACTTGGTAAGGTCAAAAACATGCTCAAGGCCGTAATCGGTGAGATGTGTGATCATGGCAGAGAGACAGATGGTGACATGCTCGGACAACTGATGAACCTTGTCAAGGATAGCACTCTGAGACCCGCCTTCCTGGCTCGATCTCATCTTGTCGGCATAGAAGTTTGAGATATGGCTGTATGCTTGTGCAGCCATTGTCTTTGGTTTCTCAACTCGTTCGACACGAGCTTTGTCACCAAAGACGTTTGTCTTGCTAGCGGAGAGATGTTGGATGAGCTTGTCTGTGGCCTTGGATACATCACCCACGATGAGCAATTCCGTCGGGGCAATGTGTAACAGCCGCGTCTCGATCTCGTTTCGCATGAAGCCATCTTCGAAATCATCGTAGATGATGTCTCCGGTCGCCGGCTGGACCGCGACGAAGCCGACCTGTACTTTCTCGTCCGTACCCCACCCCTTCGCATTTGCTTCCGTGATGCACAGCAGATATCCAGACGCACCAGGGTCTCCGAGCCCCTCTATATCGTCCACGTATGTTCCCTTGGTGTAGAGGTTGGTCAATTCGCGTACAAAGGGCGCATTTCTATTCGAGCCTGCAGCCTTTAGCGCCGCTGTCTCGCGTTGCCTGACTATCCCAACTTTGTAGTTCGCTTGTACGAGTCGTTTGACGTGGACTTGTAGCCGAGCCACGGGGAAGCTGGTAGCTGCAAATCGGGTGAGGTGCGCTTCGGATGGATGCTCGTCATATCTGCATTTGCCAGGGATGCAAAAGAAGCCCAGCTCCTTGGAGGCAATCCTCGCATCCTCTCCATATATGTAGAACTTGTAGCCAACCTCAACGATAAGTATGGTGTCCAGATGTTTTCTCTTGATATCCAGGTATTGCTTCTCTCCAGGCGTGAGCTTTCCCGTCTTTGCACTCTTCTTGCCCTTTGCCGGCTTTGGTGACTCAGCTTCCTCATCCTCTTCAGCACCCTCACCCGTCACTGCTTCGACTGGCTTTTTCTGCCGTCTAAGCTCAGCTAAGCTCTCAGGGCGGCCTAACTTTTTGACAAACTTCTTGTGCAGGTCTTCCTTGACTTTCTGTGACGTAGAATCATCCCCCTCGTCTTCACCGTCCCCGTCTCTGGTTGTGGGAGAAGATGAGAATATAAACTTCGACGTCCGATCGCCTCTTCGTTGTTGCTTTGTGGTGTCGAGATCGGCCTCGTTTAGGTCGGCCCCAAACCGCACCCGCTTCGGTGAGGAGCGTACATCGTCCTCTTCCTCGTCTATGACACGCTTGTTGGGTCGTTTGTTTCTCGAACGTGATACGGGGAGCCCCTCGTTCTCATCAGAAACTGTATGTGGGTCATTGGCGGCGGGTGTGGGTGACGTCGGCTTCACCGCGGTGGGCTTAACGGCAGGCGACGGTTTCGGCGCAAAGAAGCTTGATATCGTCTGCTGCTTCTTCTGGGATGAGCTTGACGAGAGAGGACTGCTTTTCGGAGCCATTGGGAGTTGGGAATGTGGTGCCGTCGAGAATTGGGCGATGTGGATGAAAGAGGTAGGCAGGGACGCGTGTGGGGAAGTGAGACGCGAGCTTGGACGCCATCGCGCAGTCACGCTTTCCTCGGTCATCAATTGGTCCAGGCAGTGATAACTCATATTCACAGTGCACTCTTCATCTAGGTTCCATGAAAGTGCCAAATGATGTTCAAACACACGGACGATACCCTGTTTGCCAATCTTTATCTTAATTGTGCTATGTAGCCTCCAATAGTTCTCCATGATCCGATCGTCGTTCTTCCCATGCATGTCTTCTGGGTGGCAGATTCCTGTTGCTGGGTTTCACTGGCCCGGAAAATTGATCTGGGGCATCGTGTGATACAGTTCTCGCCGTGGTCCGATTTGGATCTCGGTCGCCACATCCCGAAGTTGTTCGGACAGCTTCTGAAAATCCCAGTAACTGATAGGGTCGGATTTCCAAAACTGCCATAAGATCTGTGATAGACGCTCAATGTCGCATGAGACAATGTAATTTGATGGATGGCCAACTCGTTCGTTCATGAAGTAATCGTGGATCGTCTGGTATGCTATTGCGATGGGCCAGAGGATGAATGGTAGACTGCCGGTCTCTATTTCGAAATGCTCGAGCAAGGTGAGCTACAACGACAGTCTGACACCGGAATATGCGACCACTCACCAGTTGAGGTGCGTATTCTATGAAGACATCGCACCACTCACAGCACGGTCCAAAGCCATGCCTCCAGCGCGCAGTTTGCTCGGGAAATAGTTGTGCGAACTTGTCAAGATCTATCAACTGCGACCACACAGGATGGACATGGTGTGCCTGGCAATGATAATAGCCACAGGCGGGAAGAACTGGGGGCATGGCTGCAGAAAGAAGTTGGTGAGGGAGTGCTGAGAGCCGTCACCATCTTATGCAATATTGAACAGGCGAGAGCAATGCTCGTTCCTCGAATACCTGACCATCGCAGAAGCTAACGAGGCAGGATGACCTGGTGTTCGTGGCACGCAAACACCGGACTTTCGTGGTTTTTTAGTACGTACTTGCAGCTACACGGTTGTTTGTGCGCCTTCGCTGGCGAGGAACAACGACGATGGCGGGATACTGTTACGTGGGTGCATCTCGATTGGCAGCCTTGATCAAAAGAAGACACGGACATGATGGATACTTGCGGATGGCTTCGAGATGGCTGATGCATGGACGCGGTCGTGAGGTAGCTGGGCGCCAAGAAAGCACTTGACGCGTAAAAGTCGTGTACGCGACCTGCTCCTTCCCCATCACTCCATCCCACCCAGACGCACTTTCCACCCCACCCCACCACGCCTCCTTCCCACTGTGCTGCTCAACCTCCAGGATGGCATCCACGGTTCTCGGAAAGAGAACCCGCAGCGCCGCCGCCGCAGATGCAGCGGGAAAGCGCAGCCCGACGCCCAGGACTGCCGGCGCGCCTTCCGACGTCCAGTCTGTCGTCTCTACACGCGCACAACGCCGGACACAGTTTGTAATCCTTGACGAAGGCGAGAATGTCAATCCGTTTGTCACTCCAAACAAGAAGAGGGTGCGCAATGGCGATGCAATGGATGTTGATGGCCCGGAGGAGGAGGAGGAGGAGGAGGAGGAAGAGGATCAGCCGTCTGGCAAGCGCGCACGGAACATGAGAGCAACGCCTTCTAAACACGGAGTCTACGAAAGCCGCGTGCCGCTCTCCACCACAAAAGTCAATTCACCAGCCAAAGCACCTGCCAAAGCACCCTCCGCATTTCCAGGAAAGGGTGCTGCGGCCCTGGCTCCGACCCCCTCGACCCCACGACGCAGGGACGCGCTTTCCCACAAGGTTGCAGTCACGCCAAGGCATCGCATGATAGTTACTGGACGGCCACTGACCCCACAAACACCACACACGCCCTCCACTCCTCGCAACGCCGCACCTACGGTTTACAATGAGGCGCGTCAGCTCTTTGTCAGGGGCTCTACACCCACCGCACTCTTCGGCCGCGAGGGGGAACGCAACGAGCTCGAGTCGTTCATTTCAACGCGCACCGAGGCGGGAAAGTCCGGCTGCCTCTACATCTCCGGGCCGCCTGGCACTGGTAAAAGCGCTTTCGTCGGCGAAGTCTGTCGCGAGATCGCGTCTGCTGGCATCGTTCGAACTGGCTACATCAACTGTATGAGCGTTAAGAATGCAACGGACCTATACCGCACCCTGTTGGAAGAATTTGTGCATGTTACCGAGATTGAGGAGGGCGAGGAGATGGACGCATTGAAGAAACTCTTCCTGCAGCGCAAAACGTCTTATGTGGTCACACTCGACGAGGTCGACCATCTCCTGGAACTGGACGTGGACGCCCTCTACAACATCTTCGAATGGTCTCTCCAGAAGTCGTCCGGTCTTGTGCTTGTTGGTATTGCGAACGCCCTGGACTTCACCGACCGCTTCCTTCCTCGACTCAAGTCTCGTGGTCTCAAGCCACACCTTCTGCCTTTTCTCCCCTATACCGCCGCCCAGATTTCATCTGTCATCACTTCAAAGCTGAAGTCGCTCCTCCCAACTGAATCGAGCCACATTCCTTTCATCCATCCAACCGCCGTCATGTTTCTATCCAAAAAGGTCGCTGCGCAGTCTGGCGATCTTCGCAAAGCCCTCGACATTTGCCGCCGTGCAATCGACCTCATCGAAGCCGACACCCGTGATCAGCATGCTAAGAAGGCTACCGAAATCACACCCTCACCCACACCGTCACCTTCGAAAACACCCTTGGTTGAAAACATGAATCTCTCCTCCCCAGCCGTTCCATCATCGTCGAAAGGGAAATCACAGAACGCACTCGCTTCTTCTTTGTCGCACCTGACCGTCGAGAATGCGCCACGAGCCACTATCGCCCACATGGCACGCATCACCGCTGCCGTCTTCAGCCACGGAACCGTTCAGCGTCTGCAAAACCTCAACCTCCAGCAGAAGGCAGTACTTTGCTCGCTCTCGGCTATCGAGAAGAAGAAGCGCGCTGCGAGAGCGGACAACGTCTTTGCAACGCCCTCCAAGAGCCGAAGCACTGCGCCGACTATCAAAGAGCTCTACGAAGCATACACTACCCTCTGCAAACGCGACAACATCCTCCACCCGCTCACGAGCACAGAGTTCCGAGACATCGTGGGCAGTCTGGAGACATTGTCACTTATCTCGGCTGTTGAAGGCAAAGTGGGATCGCTTGTTGTAGCTGCTGGAACTCCAAGCAGGAAGGGTAGGGGAGGTTTTGGTTGTGTTGCTGTTGACGATCGTCGTGTTGCGAGCTCGATAGACACGAAGGAGCTGGCAGCTGCTCTTGTTGGTCCGGGAAGCGGTATTCTTAAGGGAATTATGGAGGGCAACGAGGTCTTTTGAGGAATCGTATAACACCTGCATTGGAAATGGGCGTTGGTTGTTTCTGTTTAGCATAGCCTGGCGTTTCGGGAGACTCTGATTGCATAGCGTAGTATAGCATGGCATAGCGACTGTATGAAAAGAACTGCCCAGACGTAATCACCATTCCTATCTCATTGTGGTGACACATTCGATACAGGGCCCATGGTGAGGACTTTCCCACTAACGAACCTCGACGCGAGAGTTGTTGAAGCGCACCGCCACGCACGCGCCACACGTCGTCTCCGCTGGATCACTCACCGGCATTCCATCACTCGGCGATCGCAACGCCGACCGCTTGTTTATTCCTACCCATATCGCAGTATCGCGCCGGCGAGACAGGCCCGCTGTCTTCTCCATACTCTTGCAGAGATGATGTACGTCTACATACCCTTTGCAGGCCACTCTCTTCACAATATTGATCAACTACTCAGGCGCACCATCCGCGGGAATGCCCTCGAGAAACTCGCGAAGCTTTCGGCGCAATCACCGTCCAGCAAACCTGCGGGCTCTGATTTGCAGAGGATATACAGGAGATGTCCTACGAGCACAGCAGCGCAGAATGGCACAGCGGCAGAGCAAAACGGTGTGCCGCTCACGGGGGTCTCGATGGTGGGTGATCACGGCATGGAAAGCTGGGACAATGTCAGTACGAGGACCATAGGCTCTAACCAGTGGACAGAAGCTACCGGAGCTCGAGGCTGTTCTGGCTCTATGCAAAGCCGCTCCATTTGTAAAATCGGCAGACATCGCCACACAGCTCCTGCAACGACTTGCGCCATACCTCCCCGAGTCTTACTCCCAGACACTCGCTCCCTCTCCCAGCCTTCGAGATATCGATCCCTCGCCGTATGAAGTTCTAACCGGAAGTCTCACTTCGGCCATTCTTTCTCTCGGGGTCCGTCACGAACACTTGCGACCGAAGGTACAAGACATCATCATCAGATATGTGAAGGGCTGGTCGCAAGCAGCGACTCAGCTTTCAGGCGACCAGCTTGATCAGGATGACCGGGCGGACTTCGCAGTCGATGGAGAGCTCGCGCGCGTCATGACACAGAGTATGTCGCTGCTGGGCTTTCTGGGTGCCTGTGCCGAGCACGCGAACTTTTGGAGCGCATACGACCGACTTTTATTCATCGAAAACGTCCGCTCGGCCCTCACTGAGAAGTTCTCGATTGCCTTTGAGACGGCACTGTCTATCGTGCGCAATGCTCGCTCCCACCAACACGGGTTGAGGGAATGGAAACGCTACGCGAAGCATTACGCAGCCATCGGACGACCCCTCGGTGCTATGATTCTCCATGATTCTTTCCTTAAGGTTGTCGTAGCCTGCGCTTCGTTGCTTGTGGATGGTCCAGGTCGGAATCCAAAGGAGAGCATCTTGGATTTCCTTCGCTCGTCAACCAACACCAACAAAGCTTTGCAGAATGCTTCGGAAGACCAGCTCGCTGAAGGATTGGCTGTTATAGCGGTGGAAGAGATGGATCGATTAGACAACGACCTGGACTATTTGCAGCGCGTAGGATCAGCGTGGCAGCAGCGTCTAGCTTCCTCTGTCAAGGCAAAAGTCATCACAACGTATCTGTGCTGTACCGTCTACGATGAAGATATAGCCGACTCGGATAATCTGATGGGATGGCTGGACAGCGCACTCAACGATCCAGCCCAGTCGGCTGACCTTACTCTCGCCTCTACCGTGTTGAAGTCGATGGCCATATTGGCCAAGGTCATTCCATCAATGGCTTCCACTTTGGGGCGATCACTTCCTCGGGTTATCGTGCAAGGCGGTTTCGATAATCGCATAGCATCGGTGGCTGCCGAATCGCTTGCTTCGGTCCTCAGTCTTCTCCCACAAGATGCTATCATCACGACACTCTACAGCCTCGGAAATGTTATAAGCACAAGTTCTGTTGGAGATCGAGCCTCCACAAGCTCCCCTGCATTGAATGGGACTGTCAAATCCTCAAAGGCTCCTGGTGTTTATAGCAACCAGCAGTTGGGGAGCGCTATATCCCTCACTCCGAGTGATATCGAAGAACCTCACCACGTACATACGACCGTCATAGAGACAGTGGTCTCGGTGGCAAGAAACTGCAAGGATGAAAAGATTACAGCTCTGGCACTGTCTATGCTCATCCAGAAGATTGGGAAAGTGAGCAGAGCTGTCGATGCAAAAATCATCACAGATTCTGCTCTTCTGGGTATACATAGTGGGGTTGCAGAGTTTCGATCACTGCTCAAACTCTATAACAGACTCTGCCATGATGCTCTAATCAAAGACGATCAAGTCACACTGGATGCGGTAAGATGTATTGATAAGACCAGCTCGGTTGTCTTCTAACACTTTGGCAGGTCAAACACGCTCGAAGTCATCTTTCAAAGGAAATCGATGCCGATTTGCCGATATTCGAAGTGTTCTTGATACAAATGCTCGATACTATCGTTAGCAAGGGCGATGCATCTGAGAGCCATCACCGTCGAGATACCGAGGTAGCCGCTCAGGAGATCGCTCAGCTTTTCTCGCCGTTGGCGCTCCTTCTGTCTCGCAATGCCGGCGTTCCCGACCTTTCGCAACTGGACGACTCCATACTCAATTTGCAACGAGACGCATGGTTCAACATAGTGGTTCATGGTTTTGACCTCACTTCCGCCCTCACCAAGCAACACCTGGGAGACCTGAGCACATTGTCACGATTCAGTCAGCCTTTGATTACGGAAGATCGAGCGTCGCTAGTCGAAAGCGATATCGAGTTGAACACCGTCTTGCGGCGTGGAAAATCACCCGAACACGCGCTGGAGCAGAAAAAGCGCCTTGCGAAGTTGTTGCCTTCATGCGAATCTGATATCAGATCCCTCAGCTACCCCGAAGCCGTCTTTCTCAACACAGCGTACCTGGTAGAAGATCTTCGGGCTAGTTCGGGCGACTGCACCAAGGCAGTCGCGTATTTCATGGAACCCAGATTACGTAGCGGAGCCATAGGGAACTGCATGTTCGCCATCGCCACAGCTACTACAAAAACGTACGTTGCAAAAACCCTCACAGGGAAAACGCACTCCTTCTCGACACCCTATCTTGCACAGCAACTTGCGTCAATATTTGCCAGCTGCTGTCATCGCATTGCACGTGTACAGCAAGCGGCGACTGCGTGCGCCGATGTCATCATTGGAGATGTTCCGTCAACTCTTTGCCAGAAAAATGCGCTTTTCGCCCTGCTAGAACTCCTTTCGATCATGTGGACGGGGTGTCTTGAAGCCGAAACAGACGAGTATTCATGGAACTCAACTTTCGCATCCACCAAATCGAACATTGTGGTGGAGCTTTCTGATGACTATAATTTCCGACGGGCAACGCTGAACAGCCTTCACAAGCGTGCGGTATCTTGGGTGAAGGGGGTGATTGACGTTGCTCCTCTTGACATCAAGGGATTGTTACAGACATATCTCTCTGAATATGATGACGAGGGTGCATATGGTCACATATCACTCGGTCGCTCTTTTGCACTCGAGATGGGATCCGTCATCCCTACGACTGACCAGCGTTTGGGTGCTATCGAACGACAAGGCATCAACATCAACACAGCATCCGACTTCGTCGCACAGTACACCACTCGACAAGAGTACAGATTCGTGGATGGTCAGAACGATCAAGAGGAGGAGTGGCTCAAGGTTGATGGCCAAAATGATCCGAGGCAGTCTGTCTTCCGTCGCAGGATTGACGATGCAACGGAACTTCTGATCGACTTGGAAAATCGCACCATGAACCATGCCAGTGTCACCATTGCAGACTTGCGCGCTATCCTTCGTCGAGCGTCCGCCCTTCTATGCCGGGTGAAGACCGATCAGTCGCCCATAGTACATCACTTGGTAGGAATACCATTTGCTGTCTTTTCGAAGCAGTCAATAAAACTAGGGATTTCGTTGTGGATGAGCGTTATCAAGGAGAATCCACGGATGGAGTCGCGTATCCTTGTTGCAGTTGCTGAGAACTGGGAGAACATTGTGCACAAACGCCGAGGCATCTTCAGCCCTGCTTTACTGTTCGTATTCAAACTTTATATTCTTGAACCGTGCTGACTGTGACAGACATCCCGACCCGTTCTATGGAAAGCAAGAGTTTGCCCCTACTGACAAGGAAGGTCTTTCTAAACGGCAGCAATATATCTACAACCTCATAGCTCCTCAATACAGGCTCCTTCAGTTCTTTTCCAGCCACTTCAACGCTACAAGACTCGGCAATGCAGATGTAGAACTTGTCTACAGTCGCATGATGCATATCACGCTCAACGCACTCAGCCTGGGATGCCCCCAGCCGCTTGCTCGAGAAGCGTACTTCCATATTATACTCCTTGGTTTACGCATCGTTCGGCACTGTACAACTCTCCCCAACGCTATTAAATGGCGCTTGTTGGACCGCGTCTTAACAGTTGGATTGGCATGGTTCGCCAAGGCACCGGAGTATGTAACAACATTCCTCGGTCATGAATCGTGCTAACAGACCAGGTGGTCGTTCGGCGGAAATCGCCTCCAGATTAAGGCGGAAACCCATGTCTTGTCTGATATACAATCCTACTTGGATACCGTTGGCAAGACAGGACCCACTCCGGAGGGTGCTTTGAAGTCTCTCAAACCCAAACAAGATCTTCTGTCGCTTCTTATGTCTAACGAGCAGACACGCTTGATGGTATGGCTGTTCCCACTTGATTACGGCAAGAAGCTCCACTTCACTTCGGGCCAACACAGCAAGACAATGGCCGATGTAAGTTCTTTCTTCACCTTTCCACGCAAAATCTCATTGCTGTGTAGGCTGCCGTAACCGCACATCTCAAGACAGCGTGGGATGAGAACCCAGCCATCGCCGTGCATCTCCCTCAGCGCTTTCAATCTCAGCGTCTGAGTACGGAGGTTCGCTGGCAGGTCCTGAACTTCCCACACAAAGTGCTAGATGATCCAGACGCCCTTGAGATCTTGCTCGGCAATAGCCTACCAAACGATGTTACCTTCCAGCTCAAGGTAAACGATGACACTCTCCCAAGCTCTATATCACGCTAATGACGAGCAGTATTTGATGTATTGGGCTTCGTTGAATCCGATTACAGCAGTGACATATTTCTTGCCGGCCTATGGAAATCACCCCTTCATCATCCAATATGCAATGCGGGCACTCGAAAGCCATTCGGTCGACGTGACGTTCTTCTACGTCTCTCAGATTGTCCAGACATTGCGCTATGATGTCCTCGGTTACGTTGAAAGATACATTATTGAGACAGCGAAGTTTTCGCAACTGTTCGCTCATCAAATCATTTGGAATATGAAGGCGAATGCGTACAAAGACGAAAAATCCGAAATAGTAAGTTATCCACAAGGCTGCATCATCATTTCCTAACACCTCGCCTAGCCTGATCCCGTCAAGCCTACCCTAGACAAAGTCATGGGGAGTCTTGTATCCAGCTTCAGTGACTATGATAAGGAATTCTATGAGCGTGAATTCGCCTTCTTCAACGAGGTCACCGGTATTTCAGGAACGCTAAAATCAATCCTCCACGAGCCAAAAGAGGCGAAGAAGCAGATGATCGAAGAAGAGCTCCGCAAGATTCAAGTCGATGTCGGCGTCTATCTACCCAGTAACCCTGACGGTGTAGTGATCGGCATCGACCGAAAATCCGGCAAACCTTTACAGTCTCACGCAAAGACACCCTTTATGGCCACATTCCGCATCCGCAAATCGAAGAGCGAATCCGAACAACCAGACGACAGTGCCGTAGAAGTCGCAAGCATCAGCACCAAGCAAAACTCGTACGAAGTCTGGCAATCCGCGATCTTTAAGGTCGGCGATGATTGCAGACAAGACGTGCTCGCACTCCAAATGATCTCCGCCTTCCGTGGCATCTTCAACAACGTGGGCCTCGATGTGTGGGTCTTCCCCTATCGCGTAACAGCCACAGCACCCGGCTGTGGCGTTATCGACGTGCTTCCCAACTCGATCTCGCGCGACATGCTCGGTCGCGAAGCCGTCAATCGACTCGACGACTACTTTGTCTCCAAATATGGCAATGAAGATTCCATCCGCTTCCAAGAAGCGCGTAGCAATTTCGTCAAGAGCATGGCTGCGTACAGCGTCATTTCCTTCCTCCTTCAATTCAAGGATCGGCACAACGGAAACATTATGATCGACGATGCCGGACATATCATCCACATTGATTTCGGATTCTGCTTCGATATCGCGCCCGGCGGTGTGAAATTCGAGCGTGCGCCTTTCAAACTCACCGCGGAAATGATTGCTGTCATGGGCGGCTCGCAAACTTCCCAGCCTTTCCGTTGGTTTGAAGAACTCACCATCAAGGCGTTCCTCGCGTCCCGACAGCATTGCAATCATCTCGTTCATGTGGTAGAAGTTATGCTGGATTCTGGGTTGCCTTGTTTCAAGCCAGAAACGATTCAGAATTTCAGGGATAGGTTTGTGCTGGAGAAGACGGAGCGGGAGGCGGCGGATTATATGCGCGAGTTGATTCGGAAGTCTGCAGGCAGCTATAGTACGGGAACTTACGATAAGTTCCAGCAGTTGACGAACGGGATTCCTTATTAGGAGGGGAACGGTGGTGCGGGTCGTGGTTTGAGTTTGTGTTGTGAAGGGAGAGTTCCCATCTTCAGAGTACTTGGATCAAATTCGTCATGGGAAATTAATTCCATCTGTTGCTTTTTTGGGTGTATGTGATCACGCATCTTGGCGTGAAGGTTAAAATCGCGGCGATGGCGCGTGCCAGTACGAGATTGATGGATATTCTCGAGACGCCATGACCGTGGTTGTGGGATTTTATAGTTGACTGGGATGAAGGTTGCGAGGCTGCAGCGGGGAGCCCTGTCATCGGGCGAGCACTAGATAAGAAGCCCGAATTGAACTTTGAGGGTTCGAGAGGACGATGAAACATGGCGTCTTCTCTTCGGGCCCCTTTTGACATCTCGGAACGCGTGTACACTATTTCCGTAACCCCATAGTCCATGTTGTTCCTAATTACCCTGTATGTAAAACGTGTTGCAATAATACTTGTGCTACCGGCATCGCGTCCAAGAAAAGCCAAGAGCGTACATGGCAAAGGAAATGCCGGTTTACCCTATCTGCTGTACCGGCACAAATCTCATTACACATACCTCATCTTGCCAACTCGCTTGGCCAACATCTCATCTGCCACACTCCAGCCACTCGTGGCACACTCACCGCACCCCCTCCAAAACGAAGATCAGATGACGTCTGTGGTCTGCTGGACCCCGGAAGCCTTTAAGCTTCTTACTATGTACAGATAAACGCCCCTGTCCAATTTATTAGCCCAGCGTCTTGTGGAGCTTGTTTCCATGATGAGCGGATGCCAAGTTGGAGTGCAGGTTGTCTTCCCGCCCATGTCGTACAACGGTGCCGGTGGACCCGGTTCGTATCTGGATCCGCAGTGTTTGGAGTTAATCATCCAACTATAAGACCACGAGATGACACCGGGGCAGCGAGAACGTGGGGTGAAACGTGGCGGGAACAGAAGGCTGATTGCTTCGTGTTATCATGTACAATGTTTCCTGTCGCGGTTTGGGGTTTGACTTCGGGCCGATGATGTGGGGGACAGGCAGCCTAATTATTCCACGAACTGGGAAGCTGGGAATAGGAGCGTGTCCTAGGTAGCGCGACTACCTAGGGGCGTTAGAAAACGCGTTCTGGGCGAAGTGTTGCGCGTCTTTTCGGCAGCTAGCATCGTATTGGTAGGGAGCGGTAAGCATCTAGGCCACTCTCGTGATGTGCACTGAACTGGAAGGTGTTTGTGCTCGACTTGACGCTGGGAAGGAATCCGCCTCGCTTCGCTTTGCTCCTGTGTGGAGGCGCTGTTCTCCTCGTCATGTCCCCTTTTTTGCATGTCGAGATGTTGCGACCACCTACAATACTTATGCCCTGTACCACAGTAGACTCTGTGGGTGATGATGCAGGTCAGGGTGTGGCAGTAGTAGGATGCTCGTAAAGAAACCTAGTACTACGATAAGGCAGCTGACCAAAACGGTGGGGGCAAGAAATGTGGCTGTTGCATACGATGAACGGTGGCGTTAGCTCCAACCACAATACGAAGGTAGCAATGGGCGCCTCGATCGTGACCCAATTGGTTACCACATCAAGCACTATTTAGGAGAACCTCAGACCCGACCGCAGTCGACTAAACGATCGTGGTCTGCAAGCCTACATGTACAAGGGACGACCCGAGACAAAGCTGACGACAGCCCGGTTTCAACCACGAGTACCAATTCGTATGTATTGACTCCAGTTGATTGAATCCTCCGATCGCGCAGAAGCGTCCGAAGTCCTAGCGCTCAACGTCAGTGCAGCAAAGTATGCGTCGTCGCCCCTGGACGCCCACGTGACTAGCCTGATACCCTGACGCCCTGACCAGCAGCCTTGTGTTCAATAACAGTCGGCCATCAAAGCCAACATCTGCATCAGACCGGAACGTCGGCACCCGCGGCGGCTCCAACCCGGCTTGGAAGATCGTCGAAAGTGTGCAAAGCCAAGAGGCTGGTGCCCGGTTCTTTTGATCTTTCATGCACACTTGGACGCGGGTCCCGTTGCTGCCCCTGGCCATTTCGTCCCGTATTTGCCGCGCCCCTAAGGCTTTCATATATCAAATGTCCCGCCCGCCCACGCACACGAGCTAATTCCGCTACGTCGTCGTCCTGCAGGTCCCTCTTTTTCAACATCAACACCGTGTTTCTCAGTCGTCTGCGTTGCCTGCGTTGCTGTGCTGCCGAGGGTTTTCTTTTCTCCGAAGCGTCCATTCGTTCGGGCTTTCTTTGCGTCAACATTAAGTGGGTCGCCTCGGTCTGCTATCTATTCTCACGGGCCGTGTATTGATTGCGTGTAGGTCACAGGCGCAAATATCTGCTGCCGTCCATCTGCATTTGCAAAAGGCGACGGATTACAGACTCGCGGGGTCCGCTGTTCGCGCGCGCATTACACCGCTTCCTGGATAGGAATTCTTGGCCAGCACAGGAAATCGTACGTCCCTTGCTTGCATTACGTCCAACCTCCGCATACATTTAAAGAGCTGGAGTGGGCTCGAGGGAAGGGAATTCAGTCTGGATCCCGACTGCTTCTCGATTGCCGGCGCACAAATAAGCTGACTGAAGTAGGCATGCTTTAGACTGCCCACGACTTACCTCTATCGGACATTCGTTTTTGGCGGCTGGTGCGTGTAATAAGAGGAGGAAACAGGCAGAATGGGAATCGGCCAGGAGGGAAACGTGAAGTGGGTGGATGTAAGTGGGGTTTTCATCCAGCCATCGAGCATCAACACGGCAACACGACATTGACATTTACCCTCGACTCGAGCTTGGGACGATGTTGGCACTTCTCACAACACGTCTCCATCCTCGCCCTCCCAAAGCCTCGTCCTATGACATCATCTCAACACCAATGGCAAAATCACTAACCTAATCAAAGGGACTTCGAGGCCTCGCCTCTGTAACCGTGGTCTTCTCTCACTTGTCCCGTGCCTTCGTTGGTGAAGTCTTCGCCGCCGCAACCGACGACCAACCGCCACTATGGTACCAGCTACCTTACATTCGACTCCTCTTCCAGGGCCGACTAGGTGTATCCGTCTTCGCCCTCGTGACGGGATACGTGTGCGCCCTCAAACCCATCAAACTCTACCGGCAAGACAACCCAGAAGCTGCCTTCGTCGCAATTTCCAAGTCCGCTCTGCGTCGATTTCCCCGCCTATTCTTCCCTGCCGCAATAGCAACCGTAGTCGTATGGCTGCTCGTGGAAACGGGCTTGTACACGATTGCGAAACATACGGATAGTTTCTACCTGGATGTCATGAGTCCGCCGCGGATTGGAAATTTGGGTGAAGCGTTGACGAAATTGGTGCAGGAGATTGTTGCTACGTGGACAAAGAGGAAGAATGATTATGATAGTGCGCAGTGGACCATGCTGCCGCTATTGCAGGAGAGCACGGCGATTTATGTGTTTTTGGTGGCGACGGCGTATATCAGGAGTCGGTTCAGGATGCTGGCTGCGTTGGGGATGGTGGCATTCTACTGGCTGTCAAGTGATTGTAGGTTTTTCCCTCCAATCTCCAGTCGTATGGACAGACGAAGATGGAAGAGGTATACTGACTTTTCGCAGCCCTGTTCGGTCTCCTCGGTTTCTTCGGCATCTTCCTCGCCGAATTTCAAATGGATGACCTAACAAACGTCTTCCTCTCCTCGCAGCCGATCCTCGCCCCGATCCTCTCCACCTTCAACCTCCTCGTCGGCGGCTGGCTGGCCTCCTACCCGGAAGCCAATATCGAAGCGCTCGGTTGGTCCCGTAACCTGCACGCCTTCTTCACCCACATCCTCCCCAAAGACCCCGACTACGGCCACTTCAGCTCCTCCATCGGTCTGATGTTCATGTCCTTCGGTATCGTCCTCTCGCCTTTCCTCCAAAAAGGCCTCTCCTCGAAATACCTACTCTTCTTCGGTCGCATGAGCTTCGCCGTCTACCTGCTGCATCATAGTATGATGAAGACGGTGTTGGCGTGGATGTTGTATGGCGTGCGTACAAAACCGGCGCATATGAATGAGAACGACGAGCCCGAGATTACACGGTTGGAATACCCCGGGCATGCGACGCTGATTATGTGGAGTGTGGTTTGGTGGCCCATGCTGTATGGTGTGGCGTACCTGTGGACACAGCATGTGGATCCCAGGTGTGAGAGGTTGGCGAACAAGCTGGTTGAGCTGATCAAGCCGGACGCAGGGAAGCAGAGCAACGGCTACTTGTCAATGGCACCGATGCCGCAGCAGCAGCAGCACCATCAGCCACCTGCGTAAGCTCCTCTTTATGTATGTTTTTCCTTTTTCGGATTACGTCTGCGTAAACCAAGCGTTGTGCATCGAGCATTCTGTTTTGTCTGGTTTTCTTATGTACAGCATCGGGATTCTTTCGTTCCCCCCATGGAGTTACAAGAGCAATTCATGGACAACGGCTAGGGGCCGGCCGTATGGGGGAAAAACCATAGCACGGCGTGCATGGGGGGGGGGGGGGGGCTTTGCACGGCATATACTTGTAATATTGTATATACCCTTTCTTGCGACAATGGAAAAGTTGAATTTAAAAATCCTCTCGATTGCATGATGGAAGAGTAAAAAAAATGCAAAGGTTGCCCTCGCTCTCTATCTATCGCTCCATTTCAAAAAGCCCCATCACATCATCGCCACAACTATATGCAACCAACCATCCAGATATGATGTCGCCCGGACAAGCTCTTCTACGCTAGCACCCAAAGGAAGGACAGCTCCATGTAGCACCGCATGCGCAAGAAGCGGACTGCGTCTGCTCGGAAAAAGGGTAGGAATGATCTGGTTCAAGGCGGTGCCGATAGTTTGAGGTTGACCTGGAATGGTTGTTATAACCGAGCTTCGTACTTGGGCGGTTTGGTTGGAGGCTTACGGGATGAAAGGGAAGGAGTGACGAGCGACTGAACAACCCGTAACGATGCAGGCGGGCTCTCTTTTTCCTCCGTGATGGTCTCTCCAACGCCCGATGAAGTTGCATGAGGGAGATAGAGCTTCACGGGTAGATGGCGGAGGTTGGCGCCTTGCGGGTTCAATAGCTTCTGATTGATAGGGTTGAAGAGAGAGAAGCTGTGCTGTTTGACCGACTCCCAGAGCTGTGTCGAGTCTTCTTTGCTGAGGAACATGACGGTCTTTCCAGTGCCATTGCGAAGGTAGTCAGCCTGCGTCTCATCAGCCAGTATCCATCATGTTCCCAACCGAGGTGAAAAATACCTCCTTGACGCTATGTATGTAGAGGTCGTGAAGATGTTTGCCCTCTGTGTCGAGCTTGACGAGCTGATCGACGGGGTAGTCGGAGAAGTGCAGCGTCAACTTCCACGGCAAGCTATCCTTCTCTTCTTCATCTTGCAGAACATGCTCATGCGCTTCAGTTGGATCATGCGGTTGCGCTGGTTCAGCACCCGAATACAAGTCATACAGCAGTCCAAGCGGATAATGCCATTTCAAGGGCACGCCCTCGTACTCCAGCCATGCGTCCGCTGGTGAAACTTCTGGGTAAATCAAATCGGACCGGAAAAAGTTGTGCAGCTTATGTATCAAGAGTCCAAGGTAGGAGAGCCTCGGAAACTGGATCTTGAACACGCCACCGTCGTATTAGTATGTTGCAGGCATGCATGGTACAATGAGGTGTCAGGCTGCAGACTACCGATACAGAAGGGGAGACGCACCAGGTAAGCATCCGACTCGTCGTAAGTCCGGCAGTCCGTCTTATGCAGCCGTACCTCGAGCGGAATACTCCCATTCCAGACGCCCTGGCGCACTCGACTCGTGATGTCGCGAGAGCTCATGGACTTGTGGTTGTGGGCGGCAATGGGGAAGTGCACGCTCTCTCGCTGGTGGATGGCGATGGTGGGGTAAATGAGGACTAGCGTGGGGGGAGGGGGATGAGAAGCTCGGGCCCAGGAGGAAGAAGCTTGA
The DNA here is from genome assembly GCA_019202945.1 of Corynespora olivacea. Lineage (NCBI taxonomy): Eukaryota > Fungi > Ascomycota > Dothideomycetes > Pleosporales > Corynesporascaceae > Corynespora > Corynespora olivacea. The sequence goes on from JAGQEM010000045.1 coordinate 30,835, forward strand.
CAGGTGTGGGGAACAACCCAGTCCATCACATCGCGTCTCTGTATATTATCTCTGTGTCCATAGGAAGCGTGGCTTCATCCGTACTTTATTTCCTGGCAATGACAAGAACGATGGAGAGGGGCGTATAAGTCTTTCTTCATCACCTGGCTCAGAGCTTGAGGGTGCCACATGCTGGGTGGTCGCATTTGCTGTGTACCTTGTTATCCACCTGGACCATGGACGTGGCGCTCAATCGCAAGCGCTCGCGACTCGCACTGGGCGAGGATGAGGAAGATGAACGCAGACCGCCACTCGCGCCTTCGCCTGCGCTCTCGACGTTCAGCGATGGGCTGAAGCGGACAAGGGCGCAGGGTGAGCTCGAGGAGCTGGACATGATACCTGCCGAGGAGGCTTGGACGGTGGATGTTGAGGGCATTCTGGCGTCGAACACACGCAACACGCCCGAGGGGAGTGGGCTGAGGGCCCATGATAACGCGAGCAACTATGCCAAGGATAGCTCCATCGTTGTGCTTTGCGTTCAAGGTAGTATGCACATACACTACGATCTACTATGGTGAGCTGCAGCCCGTTCTTCGTTCGCCATGAGCGGGTGGCATCGCTGACGGACGACTACAGTTCAGTGCTTCCTGAGCTCTACACCATGTCACCATCATTGCAAGCCTTCGTCCTCTGCCGCGATCCTACCATGCATATACCTTCGCCGACCGCTACCTTCTCGCTCCCTCTCGTACAAGCCGTGGGACCCAGCTACAACCATTTCGTACGATTGGGGCTACTGCACCCTCTGGGCGGGGGCAAGTACCCATTGGATGCGCTCGTCGTTGTGGATGCGAGGGCAAGACGGAGACTGGTGCTTCCGTTTGGATGGGGTGCTGGCAAACATGCGCAGACTGCTGCTGGCGGCGTCGTACAAGAGCGATTGATGGAGCTGTTGCGGGATTGTGTCCAAACGCTTACGCGGGAGTGAGCGTGGGCTTGAGCTTGCAGTGCACCAAGTCAGTCATCACGGCCTATATGGGCGTTTATATCACGGCATCACGGCTCGAATGGACTGGAAGTGCAGTTTATAAGATCCGACCATGTCGGAGTAGATCAAATCATCAGAGGTTTCCTGCCCAGGTGACCTTCGCCTATCGCCAGTGGAACGCCGTCCCCGGCCGTCATAGACAGATTGTCCTCAACGCCATGATGCTAATCGCTTAGTCCTTATCAAAGGTGGTCGGCTTGTCCTTGATGGGGATGTCGCCGCCGGTAGCGCCCTTGTACGACTTGCGGATGTAGTCGCTGATCTGCAGAATCGTCAGTTCGAAAGCCACAGCAAACAAAGGTTGATGGAGCCTCACCTGCTCATCCTTGGCCTGCTCAACGGCAGACTCGTTATCCTGGGCGCCCTGGCCTAGGAACTTCTCCTGAACGAAGTCGACTCCTGCATGTCGTCAGGACACCATTGTGCTGCAGCTTGGCAGCTGGGAGGGGTGCAGGTACATACCCTTGTCGAGATAGTCCTCGTTCTTCTCACCCTGGGCTCCACCGCCAGCCGCATTGTTGAGCTTGTTGCCAATGCCGCCGAAGAGGCCGCCTTCCTCCTTCTTCTCGCCAGTGCTAGAGGGAGCATGCTGCTGCTCGGGCTTTTTCTCGCCGCTGCCAGTGAGCTTGTTGACAAAGTCCATGTCGACGAAAGGTGGATGGTGTTCGAGGAGATGGGATGTGGGTGTGGTAGTGTAGAGTAGGTGTACAAAGCAAGAGTCGGGGGAAGCAGGTATTTATGTATTCAAGCTGCAACCTCCGGCAGCCCGTTGTCTTGGACGTCCTCTGCCTTGAATAGGGAGCTGTCCCCCGATGGTGCCCCACTCCTTGGGACGTGCAGACGTCATCCAGATCATCACCCCACGTTCCGAAAACGCAAGCGCGATCACGTGAGCTCGACATCTCGCGTCCATCTGATAATCTCTCCATCCGATGCTTCACCTGTTCTATCCACGGGAGAGAGACCTTTGGCCTCTCTTTGTGCCGAATTCGGAGCATGATACCAGTCACCATCATCACCGGCTTCCTCGGCTCGGGCAAGACGAGTGCGCTCATCCCAACCCCCCCACCATGCCATTTTGCCATGGCTGACATGCGCAGCGCTCATTCTTAACTTGATACCACAGCTCCCAAAGACGTACAAGCTAGCTCTTTTGAAGAATGAGTTTGGTGATGTCGCCATCGACTCGCAGCTTGCCTCCTCGAGCGCCATCTCCGGTGTGCAAGAGCTTCTCAATGGCTGCATTTGCTGCAACCTGGTCGGTCAGCTCTCCGACGCCCTCGAAACCCTCGCCCGCGACATCACGCCCGACCGCATCGTGATCGAAACCTCGGGATCCGCATTCCCTGCGACGCTGGCCATGGAGGTCAATCGGCTTGCGTCGAGCACTGGGAAATATGTTTTGGATGGAGTCATGTCGGTCATCGATGTCGAGAATTGGAAGGGCTACGAGGACACTTCGATCACGGCCAAGATGCAGGCGAGATACACGGATTTGATTGTCTTGAATAAGTGGGAACTGGTCAGCGAGCGGAGACTGGAAGACGTGGAAGACGCAATCTTGGCGCTGGACGTCGATCCCCCAACCCCAAGGACCAAGAGCGATAAGGGTTGGGTGGACAAGGACATAATATTCGGCCTGGACGCGAAGCTCGCAAAAGGCATCGGGACGAAGTCGGAGCATCATCACGACCACGAACATTCAAGCGAGGTCGAAGTGCTGAGCATTACGCTGACGAGTAACGGAGCAAAGAAGGGGGTAGATGTGGGGAAGTTGGGGAGACTCTTGCAGGAGCCTACCAAGGACGCCATATACCGGATAAAGGGCGTTCTATATTCGTCGACACCACCCAGCTCATCGGACAACGGCACGACGTCAACACTAGACGTTTCTGGCCATCGTGGAAGGTACATCCTTAATTGGGCCTTTGGCAGGTGGACATTCACACAGGTACCCCCTCCTTCGACCGCTTCGACACCATTGACATCAGGAACCGCTACTCCAATCAGCTCAGGCCAGACGACGCCACTCTCCCCAGGTGACGAACCTGAACTTCGGTTGACCGTGATTACTGCAAAGTATGAGTCGAATCAGTTCAAGAAAGTCATCGAGTCGAGCGGCTTTGTCACCCTTGACAACGGGGAAGGCACCTTGACCGTGCAGAAGATCTTGTGAGAAGAGCATTGGGGTGAATCTTGTACGCCGGCAAAAGTACGTACCGCTTAGCCCCGGAGTCAGACAAAGAAGGAACGGAAAGCCTTCGCCCAAGACACGCGCTGTATATGCAAAGACGGCTTGCCTGTGGACTCAACCGTTCACCTTGGCAACGAGCCCTCGAAATTTAGAGCCACCAAAAACGACCAATGACGCCTGGATCGACGATAAGGTCCCGAAAATATGGTCTAGAGAGTTGCGATAACACTGCCTCGTGAACCGCATATATTTAGTGGCAAGTCTCGTATGGTACATTGACCTTGCGCAACCTCGACTAAACGACACCGCTTAGATGCCATTCCGTCAAACCAACCAATCCAAGTACTTGAACCCAGATTCTCAATACACCCCTTATTATACATGCTCGCCTCTTTACACTCTACATCAGTCCAGGCTGTCCTCTAGCACAAAGTCGTTTTCGTCACCATTTTAGCCACATCCTTGTTACTCAATCTAGGTAAATTGCTCACGAACACAAAACAAATAGCGGCCACATAGTCTGATTAGCTTCCAGAACTCTTCTTGCATGCTGCACACGCGCGGCCGAAAAGAACCGGGAACAGGTTAGAAAATTGAGACCATGCGATGCAACTTGCAAGCTACCCAACGTGGACTAAGCGACCTTTGCTTATAAAGTGATGCGAGCTGCTGCTGCTGCTAGGCAAAGGGAAGGCTTGCATACTTGTACATTGTCAACGTTTTATCGTTGTTCTTGATTTCGTTTACGGGATTGAAGAGTGCTCGTTTTGTGTAGGATCTGTGAAGGAAGTTCGAAATGTCAATTTTACTACCCCTTTACACATACCCTTGGCCTGGGGTATGGGATCCATTATACTGGGAGTAAGAGCTACCGCAACCTCCACATCCAACATGCATACCTCCGCTCCACCCTTCTATAATCTCCCTTCAAACCTGTTGGCTTATCTGTCCACAGAGCAAGCAAAAACCCACATCTCAACTTCACTGTTGTAATCAACCCCTGCTCAGGCCCATGCATGGATGGGCTGCCACCCCAAGCCTACGTTGGTGAAGTCCCCAAACTCTCCCAATACGCCAACATTCGCAAACTAGGCTACGTTGCGACAAACTACACCAACAAGCCCATCGCAGATATAGTAGCGGAGATCCGGCAATGGGGGAAATGGTCAACGCTTATGAATGACAATAGTATGGCAGTTGATGGGATTTTCTTCGATGAGACGCCCGGGTTGTATGATTGGCAGAAATATGACTATTTGACTGTGGCGGCGAACGAGGTGAGACTGCAAGGGAGCGGACTGGGTCAGAAACTTGTTGGTGAGTAGAGCTTTCGCTTCTTTTGTTGCTGTCCCGGAGGAGAAGAAGAAGAAGGCTAACCGCGAGGCAAATCAGTGCATAACCCAGGCACCCTCCCCGACCACACGTGGCACTACCTTGATATCGCAAATATAACCGTCATCTTCGAAAACCACTTCGCAGCCTTCATCGCGGCGGCGAACTTCAACGCTATCAAGAACTTCCCCTCCTTATCGAATTACTCCTCGTCGGCTTTTGCGATGATGCTACATTCGATGGGGAGTATACCGGATGAGTTGACTGAGTGGACGGCAAGACAGATGAAGAATTTGGCGGGGTGGAATTATGCTACAGACGTCACCACGGTTGGAGAGTGGTGGCATAGTTTTCCGCAGACGCTGGATGTTTGGGTCACCAGTTATGCCAACGTTGCCGGTTGATAAGGGTTGTGGAGGAGGGAGAGGGGCAGCTGCTACTGTGATAGCTGTTCGTGTTTCATTTGCGTGTATGTGTTACAGACTAGAGGCCTGACTCGCCTGCAGTATAGGATTTTACTCGTCTCTTTTTAAACACTCTCACCTTCCACATTCTGTACTGCCTCCACAACAGCATCGCCTTCATACCGATACAAATACACCTCCACCTTCTCTTCTCCCACCTGTTCGTCTCCAGGAAGTGGATACATCAACATCTTCGTATTCTTGAACTTTGCTTCAGCCATCAAATCAAAAAAGACATCCTCGCTAGAGTGTCGCCTCTTCATCGCAATCATGATCACAGCCGAAGGCGATAATTCGACCAGTTTCCGTATTGTCTTGATCAGTGCCGGGCTACTATCAGCATTGTAAGTGCAGTCAGCCGCAACTATGAGATCGATTTGATTGCAATATGGATAGGAAGTGTCGGTGTTTGATAAGAAGCTGGGTAAGCTCTCATCATCCCAATCCAGCTCTTCAAACGAGGCGGAACCAAGTAGTGAGGGCTTTGTAAGTGATATGTTGCGATGGACAATCTCGCGGGCCTCTGGTAGATCGGTGAGGAGGATGTTGGAGTTGGGAACTGTGCAGGCGAGCGCAAGACCAACCTTGAGTATCATCAGTTTGTAGTTCCGATTCCGAGACGGCGAGCAGGAATATGGAGAGGAAGGTTTGGGTACTAACTATGCCGCACCCAGTTCCCAACTCGATACCTCGGAAGCGTCTGGAGCCATCCCAGTGCAAGAATCTCTTTTCGATAAATAGTATGGATGTGATGTGACATGCAAGCGTGATCCCAGCATCCCATAAATGCCTCGCGATACTCTCACCCGTCTCCTCAGAGATCACCAAAGGCGAAACTGCACCGATATCGAACTTCCGTCTCACAAACTTCTCCGCCCCTCTCACACCCCCTGCGGAGTTCAACAACCCGCTCCAAGCTGACACAACACCCCTCCACCCCTGCTCGTACCCCAACTCATAAAATTCATCGTACTTCGACTTCGGCTCAGGCCCTACACGGACGCGGAGGGATCGCGTGCTATGCGCTTTGCTGAGTGGTAGGGTGATAGAAAGGGTGCGCATGCCGGCTGTCCATTGAACGGATCTCCATAGAATGACTTCTTCCGTTTGCCCTTCTCCCACCTCTTCATTTCCCTCGGATTGGGGAGCATGGAGCACCTCAGCAGATAACACGACATCTTGGGGAAGGAAAGAGTCGCCCAAATCGGATGTGATGGTGATCAAGCAAGAGATGTGTTCTCCAGAGGAACCCTTTTCGCGGACTATACGGGGAGTTTTGAGGAAGCGAATGTAGCGCATTGCGGCGGCATACTCACATGTAAATTTGACTCGGTTTCGATGATCAGAGATGGACGGAGAGTCGGATCGACTTTTACGGTCTAGGAACGATTGGATTGTCGATTGATTAGCGTATGGGCTTGACTATTCTGGGATTAGCGCATCTCAAAATCCAAACTGCCTAAAAGGGTAATAATGATACAAAGCCTCTAATCAAACTGTCGATCGCAGAGGTGAAAAAATCTCCACTTGTAATCAACCTTCACCCGCCAAGCCATCCGTCCACGTGGTGCACATCTTCACCACCACTCTCGCCACCCTATCGGACTTCAGATGGTGAGTTCCTCACTGAAATATCCTGCCTTGAAATGAATGTTGCTCGGTTTAAAATTTTTAATTCTTTTGTACTTTTACTATTAATTTCAAAACGACAGAAGAGACTGTTCCAGCCTTCCCACCGAGCCTCCTGAACTTGATGGACCGCGCGCGGAAACTCGCGTTGTTTGTAGTCAAGTCAAGAGATCAGCAGGTCGTACAATTATGCATAGAACATATCCCGCTTGGTAAATTCAGTTACAAATACGCATCTCCAAATAGCGACCGTTATTGTATTACACCAAATTTATAACATTTTTCCACAGCGGAACGGCCGAACTTGTTATGACGAAGATCTCTCCTTCAAAACAAGAGGTAGCGGATGTAGATCCATACTGAAGCAGTCCGCCTGGCTTTCAATGAAACCTGGGGCTTCTTTCTCCCCAAGGGGGAAAGAAATGATGAAGCGTTTGACAAGCATAGCAACTATCATGCGCAATTCCATCATCGCCAAGGATTTCCCAGCACAGTTATAGGGGCCGTAGGAAAAAGCTACGAATGCGTCTTTCCGTAGTGTCAGCTCCGGTTGTGAACCCCAACGCTCAGGTATGAACTCGTCGGGCTTGACGAACGCTCGCTTGTCTAGGACAATGTCAGGCCTGCAGTATTGGAGTGAGATGGCAAATCTTGCCTCTATGAAGAGAGTACGTGGGGGTAGTAACGACAGCATTTCCTGGAATATATCGGCCAGCAATCACAGCGCCTTCCGGCGGTGTCACTCGCTGGAGACCAGACGGTACGGGCGGCTGTAGTCGTAAAGCCTCGTTGATGACACCAAGCAAGAGCGGCTTGCGTGCCAAAAGTTGGTCATCAACTAAGCCGTTCTTGTTTGGTAGGTCGCCGACATCATTATAGAGCTTGCTCTGATACTCGGGGTATTTTGAAAGAAACCAACAAATATTTGTCAAAGTAGTGGTCACAGTGTCCGATCCAGCAGCCATGGCCAATCGAGCTGCATGCGGGCGGTCAAACTCCCACGTATTAGACTGAGAGAGATGAGTGTAGAAGTCTGGCGATTGTACGTTCATTTTTTTCCTCTTGTCCAATGCACTGTTGTACAAGTCCATCCAGTTTTCACTTACGCGAGTGAATGCCTTGAGCATATGGGTGTGCCATGTAGTTATCAAAGCGAAGCCGATGACTTTCTTGCCTTGAATCAGTCGCCTAGTAATTGCATTTGTTCTTCCTGTTCGAAGAAGCTCGAAGGACTCTCCAAAGGTCAATTCGGAAACAAGATCGATTCCGAGATAGGTGAAGGACTGGGTTGCGTTGACAGATTCGCCTGATATTGCGTGTCAAGAGAAGATATCCATGAGGATTCCATAGTGTTTTTCGAGGCGAGGCATGTACTCTTTAACAGCTGGAAGGGTCATCAAAGTTGTCCCATGTTAGGGGTCTGCGTACCCATACACTTATTTTGGAATGCCCTATCCCAGGCAGGTCGTTTTCGCCGATGCAGCGCAGGATCACGTGTGAATTGCAGTGTCTCATGAGGATAAGCTTGGTCGTAGAACTCTCCTTTGAGCACTTTAGTTCCTGGTCCGTGGACGTCCATTACCGCATCGGGATGGCATATCGATATCTCGCGAGGTCCTGTGTTTAATATTAGCTAGACTCTGTCTGTTGCTGGGGATTGCTCTGCTCACTGATCCGCACGAAGTCTCCATACCGGTCGTGCAGGCTTCGCAGCTTGATGTAAAACTTTAGATCGGGACAGTTTTCTTTGAAAATCCACCAAGCGGTGACTTTGGCAGACACGGGGCCAGGAAAGGCTCTCAGAGGATGAAAGAGCAAACGGTAAGCTCCCATAGAGCCGAAGAGACCTGTGAGAAGTGCGATGCCATGGAGAGTCGTTTCCTTGAGCGATGAATTAAACGATAGGCCAAAGATGAACCAAAGGGCTAAAAAGGTGCCGGCCGCCAGAATGGTGAAAGCGTTAACTACGACTGGCGCATAGCGATCCCATTCACCTCTGGAAAAAAGGAAGATCTCGCTCGAAATGCCAGCGATTCCAGCGACTAGGTAAGATGGATAGACCATATTCAAATGATGTCCAGGAAAGGATGAGATCAGAAGGTGTAGTAAGAATAAAGGGTTGCTTTTGTAGCACGACCAGTGCTCCTCATACTCGTACTACTACCCTATTACAGTTTGGCTGACACGAAAAGCAGCTGCCTATCAACGCTATTGGAGTACGGAGGACCGTATAACTCGGATCGCAGTGTCGGACCGACGACAACTCCGATGTGACCATTGTCATCTTTTCGCTGTACAAGAGAGCAGTCTCACGTAGAAAGTAAGCCATAAGTGAGTTCAACAAGATGCTACCTGCAAGAAAAAAAGTCGTTCTCCGCGGTTAGCGCTTGATGGAGTGAGAGTGAAACTTCCCCCGCACGTGCACGAGCTTGAGACGTCAACGTCAACGGGGAACCGAGCACCCCTACCATCCATCCAGTTCAGCCCAACACCTTGCATGCCACAACATAGCAGTACATCACCGCCCTGGCCAGCCTCGCGCTCACTCATTCACCCACCCACTCACTCACCTCACACTCACGCCGTCGCAACGCATCTCTTATCCCGACTTATGTCTTCCCCCGCCACTCAATGCGCCGTCGCGTAGCAGCAGCCCGCTTACCATCCCCAACCACCTCATTCTCATTGATCTGCCACGCCTGCGACGCCTGCCACGTACCTCATCATGTACCGCCGCGGCGACCCACGCTGGAACCGCACGATCCAGAACATCACCGACACCGTCGAGCATGCCAATGAGTCGGCGCAAGAAGGCCTCTACAGCTTTACACACTTATACGTGAATCCGTGTCTGCAATCCTTGACGCAATGCATGAACGCTTGCACAGCACCGTGTTTCCCCTCGCAGAATGATCGCCGACGACATCGCGCACGGTCGCGTGGAAGGGCGGAACTGAGTTTCGATTTCTACGATGATTGGGAAGAGGACGAGGGGGATGGGCTGCTTGGATGGGGGAACGACAATCTGGATAGACTGTGGGGGGGCTCTGGCAGTGGGGGCGGCGCAAACAATCAAAACTATGGGACCGTGTCGCAGCCTGGACGCCAGCGCGCAATGAGTTATGGGAATAGAAATCGCGACAACAGGTACAACACCGCGCGGAAGAAGAGCGCAGTGCAGCCTCATGACGGCGGGCTGGATCCTACCATTATTCCCAGCAGTTCGTATTTCGGGTTTCTGGGGAGATTTCCGTTCAAGGTTGGGGGCAAGGTGTTGCGGTACAAGCCTTCGGCGGCAGATTTGACAGAGCACCCCGGGCAGTCCAGGCGGGATCATGTGGGAGCGGCAGAGGAGTCACAGCCCTTGATCGAGGATAGCGAAGAGGAAGACGAAGAAGTTGCCCAGGCGGGTGAGAGGAAAGGACATGGCAGGAAGAGGAGTCAGACGAGCGCCTCGGGCCATACAACGGATTCCTTGAGTTCAAGAGGCGACATCTTCCCAAGTGAAGACGAACTGGACGATGCTGTACCATTGGACGACGAATTCGCCGTCGCGCTCGAACGAAGGACAACGCGGGAATGGCACGATGATACAAGCAGCGGGAAGAGCAAGGTGCGCTCAGGAAGCAAAAGCAGTAAACGACCTGCCGGATCACGAATGTCCACACGATCCGTCTCATCAAGAAATACACAGGATTCAGGCAAAAAGAGCTACGAAGCCAACTTGCAACGCTCACACACCGAAGCTATCGAAGAAATACCAACCCTCTCCGATCTTAAGCAAGAAGAGGAGCGCCTCCGAATTGAAGAAGAGGCGGAAGTGGAGCGTAGACGAAGCGAAGCACAACAAGTTGCTTTGAGGCGTGGTTTAGCATCCGATCAACTTCTCCAGATACCCGGCCGGACGAATTCGCCTAGTCCCGCATCGCCTCGCAGTTCGTCATCCAGCCATCCCGCAAACTCCCCATTCCTCCTCCGGACAACGGGCGACGCGGATAGACCGCCATCGGACAGAGCAGTGTCTCCAGGGGTGGATTCCCAGACGAGACCCGACAGCAGTTCTTTCTACGTGGATGAGTCGGATTACTCGAGTTTGGCGCCTACACCGAATCGGCCGCTGTCGATACAAGATGAGCCCAGGGAAGTCGACATGGGGAGTGGGCTTGAGGATCCAAACTTTGTACCGGCGAGACTGCCGCATTTTGGACCTGGGTGAAAGGCGATATTGGAACACAAACGAATCTTGAAGAGAAGACCTACGGCGTTATGTGAGAGAGCTTCAGTTCGCCTGTGATGGCACTCGAGGGAGACCTTGGTATGCCATGTTGGTCAAAAGGGGACGCCAGGCCAGGGAAGTACATGTACGATAAAGAAGCAGGGAAAGATACCAGTATAGCCCTCTCTGTATCAACGAGTTACGGGAGGATGCATTGGGGCCGCTCAGGAAAAGCATAGGAGCATGATGCAAGAATGTGGAGTTGCATTTCCAGGTAAACGCGAGCATAGTGAAACTGCTGTTCTACAGAAGTTTGATCGGAGGTGAGAATTGGAGAGGCTCCTCATAGAAGTTCGAATCAATCCCCCATTCATAACCCTCCAAATGTGATCGGTTTCTTTGTCAATTCCGCATAAATGTCGTCCAATACACCTCTTTTCCTCTTCTTATTCTTTTCCTTCTGCTCCATCTCTTGCTCTTCCTCCTCGTCCAACTCGACGTCTTCCTCCGTCCATGGTTTCCACACTGCGATACTTCCATCCGCATGCGCAGAATACAATTCCACATCATGCGCTCTCCAGGCTAATGCTGTGGTCCTGTCTTTTGGATTCATCTTGCCTTTCGTTTTCGCAGCAGCAGCGGCCGCCGCGGCCATCTCGTGAGAACGTTTCTGCTGTTCCGGTCTGCGCATTCGTTTGAATAGGTTTCCCTCAAACATCTCGAAGCCCAGTATCTCATGCTCATTGGGGTAGAAAAGCACATCCTTTTCGACTTCCGTGTTTTGAACAGGCGCAAGGACGGGTATGCATGGCGCGAGTCCCGAGTTCCTGATCGTGGGTCCGAAATTCGCAAGCGTATTAGCGCCTCTGTCCGTGTCCCAGACGCGAATCCGATTGTCGTGACCGCAGCTCACGATATGATGTCCATCTTCCGTCCAAGCCAGGCCGTTCACCGGCCCTTTATGTGCTTTCGCTTGGCTAGAATTGCGCGCAAAGGTTGACGATGTTGTTGTCAGGTTCCCCGCAACACCAGTCGAATCTTCCAGATCGAGGACAGCGAGTTCACCCGTACCGCGCCGAATATCCCAAAATCGTATGCTCCCATCTGTTGACCCACTGGCGAGAATGTACTCACGTGTAGGACTCCACGCCGTACTTAGAATGGCGCCTATCTGCCCCGCAAGCGAGTGCGTGCTTGCACCTGAATGTAGGTCTACAAGACGGACGTGTGGAGATTGTGTTGCACATGCGACGAGGAGGTGGGAGGCGATGGGCGAGAGCGCGATGTTGTAGACTACAGAGCCGAGGTCGAAGGATGCGGAGGGAACGAGTGTTTCGCTCGAGTAGATCTTGACCGTGTGATCGTAGGACGACGTAAGGAAAGCCAGGCTATCGAAGGGATAGAAGCATGTCTGCGTGATACCCAATCTGTGTTGCTCGGCCGTCCTCTTCACAGCTGAAAGAGGGGCGTACGTCTCGTAGCCGCCTGCATTTGTTGTCTGCGACTCGAGATCCCATATCGCGATCGAAGAGTCTGCACCACCGGAGAGCAAGTATCGGCCTTCGAATTTGTCGATTGCCAGCGCATTCACGCCGGAGACGTGGGCAGGCGGCCGCTTGTCAGGCTCGTCGAGCGAGGGGAGGTGCTGGCTGAAGTTCACGGTGGAGGGTTGCAACGCGTATAGGAGGCGCGAGGCTGTGGCGCGTCTGAGAGCATCATGGAAGATGATACCGGAGGCGCGGTCGTGGAGCTGTTGCGTGCTCATGTAGAACTACATGCTTTGGTGTTGCGGCGAGAAGCGATCTTGAAGCGATGGCAGTCGTTTGTCCAGGTGTGAGATACGCTAGGTAGTAAAGTTAGTAAGCCTGCTAGCTGGCACTTGAAGTAACACCCTCAACCAAAACACTTCCTCAAATACTTCGCGTCGAATCGACTAATAGCGAAGACATGGCAACGCATCGATAGAGCAATGTCTCGGGCAAAACGAGGGTTCAAGCGTCCACCGTCGGAATCCCTGTCGGAAGACCATGCAACAGCCACTGGGAAGCCTCAGGTGAGACGGCCCACCGTATACGACGCTGTTGCAGGTACGTATCTCAATCACCCAACTTTTCGGCCTGCTGACCAGTTCTCAAGGTAGAGTCACACAAAGTGGCTTTCTTGGTTCCAAAGCCGTAGGGCAAAGGCGAGCCAACCAGCCCCTCCGACCGGATGAAGTTCTTTTCAAGAAGATCAATGCACCCACTCGATATGAAGAGACAGACTATTACTTTGCGCATAGGCGTCTTCCGGACGACCAAAGGCTACCTTCTGGAGAGCTGCTGAGCGCTCTACATTCGTATGTTTCCAAGCTATATTCGAGGAAGCAACAGCCGGGACAGCGGAAAGTTTGGAAATGCATGGACGAGACAGCATTGATTGCTCTTGGGATCATGATGGAAGAGATGGCAAAAGAGGAGCTTGGTGAGACGGGAGACCTTGCGCTGCTAGAGGCGGTAAATGACAAGGAGGCGACGATACTTGCGGGAAAAGGAGAAGGCAAGGAATCTTCCTCGGGGCGAAAGGAGAGAGATTCAGGCGTTACAGCGCGGCAAGAGGACCTGAGGGGTTCAAGTTCCGACTCTTTTGAGAGTGACAGTCCGGCATCTGAGGAGGATGATTGAGCAAGCTACTGCCCCATGTAATGTCTGCATGAGCTCGTCAACCATCCTTTGCATATCGTACAAGTCTCATCGGGATCTTAGGATTTCATTCTTCTATGAAACTTAGTTTCGATACCACCAGTGCTTGGGGTCGTGGCTGCCCATTTCACTGGCTGCTGGCTTGGCAACTTCTTCGTGGCAGGTACGACTGGACCACATCTCCAAGCTCGCCCCAAGGCTTTGATGTGACTCCACGAACTATTCTCATCGCATACGCTTTCCGCACACCGAAATATCCTCACTCATCATTGCGCCTTTCTCCATAGTCGATCCGCCCCAATCATGGTAAGACGTGGAATACCTCACAGTACTGCACCTCTGACACCACCCAGGCCCCAAAGATTGTTGCTAACCCGGCTAAACAAGCCACTATTCTTGCTTGGTTCCATAAGACCGCCGTCGCGCATAGCATCAAAGACCTCGAGAAAGCTTTGCCTCAAGTCGCTGCGATCAATGGCATGCAAGTCAAAGACTATCTCCAATCCCTCTCAGACGACAGCAAGATACGTGTTGAGAAGATTGGCAGCGGCAACTGGTACTGGAGCTTTCCGAGTGACGACAAGAGGACTAAGGATGCTGCACTGGAGAGGGCTCGAACGGAACACAGCAAGGCCAACGCCATCGTGACGGAGCTGCAGGCGAAGATTGACGAAGCGGGTGCTGCACGTGGCGAGGACGAGGATCTGCTTGGCCAAGTTGGTAAGGTTCAGTTTGACGTGTCTCCGGGTTTGTTGTTGATATTGTTAGGGATGGATCGCAAAGCTCTGGTGACCAAGCATGGAGATCTCACCAAGGAGCTCGATAAGCTTCGACAAGAGCTAGCCGCGTACAGCGAGCAGGATCCAGTCGAAATCGAGAAGAAGAGGAATGAAACCCAGCGGTCGCGGAACGACGTGGAGAAGTATACGGATCATATCCTCAGCATGGAGGGCTGGTTGAAGGAAAACACCAGTGGCGATCCGGAAGCACTCTCCCAGCTAAAGCGTTCCTTCTACAACGAAGAGTTCGATGAAGAGGAAGGCGGTTTACGCGAACTCTGATCTCCAAGTCTGTCTAGATGGATATCTTGATACCTGTGGAGGATGGAAAAATGTTCAAAGTCTCGGCACGGGCGATGAGGGCTGTGGATAGGCGCTACTCACATTTCATAAGAAGCAAATGAATCATTTCGAATCACCATCAGATTAATATTCACTCATCTGCATTTCTGAGTCACCTGCATGACTGTGCCTGGGTTTTCGGGCTAGCGTTTGCGGCTGTGCGTGGCTCAAGCGCCACATTTAATTCGCTTGCTGCCCGCATCGTCATCAACACCAAACGAACACCAGAGCCTTCACGCGCAATATAAGGCTCCGTGGACCACCACATACGTCAGAAAACGCACTTACAGCTGATCACCGACACCAATTGATCCGTCGTTCACTTTCCTTCTTCCTTCTGTACATACTTCAATAGACCACTTTAAGATACCCCGCATGGCTTCAGCGACAGGACCGACATCTTCTACCGGAGGTGCGCACAGTGAGCCTGGACCAACGAATCCGGCCCAGCACGGAGGAAGAAGCAGAGGACGCGGAAGAGGAGGACAGGGGCCCTATCATGGCCATGAGCACGCAAATTCGCGAGGGCGTGGCAGAGGGGGGAATCATGCAGGACGGGGACAGAGTCGCGGAAATCGAGATGGAGGGGACAGGGGTGGCCGAATACATGACAAGGGCAAGGCGCCGGCAGCAGAGACCCAGGGGGCGCAACAAACTCCACCAACGCTCGTGAAGCCATCCCCAGCGGGGGTGGAGACGGACGCCGAAGCCGAAGAAGGGGAGGTCTGCTTCATTTGCGCATCGGCCGTGCAGCATCTCGCTGTCGCGCCATGCAACCACCGAACCTGTCACATATGTTCCCTCCGATTGCGAGCCTTGTACAAGACGAAGACGTGTGCGCACTGTCGAACCGAAGCGAACCATGTTATATTTACGGACCATCCCACAAAGAACTATGAAGAGTTTGTGCAGGCTGACTTTTACAATACGGATCAAAACATGGGCATACATTTTGAGAACGCCGAGACGTTTGACGATACGCGGTTGCTGTTGCAATACAATTGTCCAGAGGACACATGCGATGTGGCGTGTCTGGGCTGGCCAGACCTGCACCGACACGTCAAAACAGTGCATGGGAAAGTTATGTGGTACGTAACCAACCCCTCGGTATTTCGAGTAGAGCTATACAAGGCCACTGCTGCCATTCCGTGTTGAAGTCCTGCGCACTAACATTCGACAGTGATCTTTGCACCCGCAACAAGAAATCCTTTACGCATGAGCATACCCTCTTCACATTCGCCGAGCTCAAGAAGCACCAAAAATTCGGCGATGACAATCCTGGTGCGATAGATCAGAGCGGATTCAAGGGCCATCCCGAGTGCGGTTTCTGTCGACAGCGATTCTATGGCGACGACGAGCTTTTTACACATTGTAGAGATAAGCATGAGAAATGCCACATTTGCGACCGCCAGGCCTCAGTCAGGGGCCCACAATACTTTGTCAATTACGATGCTCTGGAGGGGCATTTCCGAACTGACCATTTCATGTGTCCGGATCGGGAATGCTTGGAGAAGAAGTTTGTAGTCTTCGACTCGGAAATGGATCTCAAGGCGCACCAGATTGAGGCTCATCCAAATGGTCTGACAAAGGATGCGCGGCGGGTTGACATGTCTGGCTTTCAATTGCGAGCCTCACACGAGCAAGACCATGGCGGGAGGAGAGATGGCCGTGGACGCGAAGGAGGAAGGGGGCGAGGCAGAGGGCGCGATCCGAATTCAGAGCCGCTTCCTGCATCATCAGCGCAGCCCATGAGCAGAGCTGAATTAGCCTATCAACGCCAGGCAGCCCTACTTCAAAGCACACCGTCAGCCTCTGGCCGTGCCTTTGGCGGTCAACTCACGGCCGCACCGACTCCCGGAGAGGCGTTTGCTGCCAGGGCCCCACCAGCCTCCGCACAACCATCTGTACCACGGCCTGCTGCCACGTCGGCAGACAACGTTGCCAACAGTGTCGGCCAAATGACGCTCAACACCAGCCCGATGCCACAGACACCTCAAGATCAAGCTCGACTCTTGCGGCACAATGCAGTCACGGAGCGAGCGTCCAATATGCTCCGGAACGACCAGTCCAAACTTCAGGAGTTCCGGTCTCAGATATCAACGTATCGCAACAACAAAGTGACGGGTACCGAGCTCATCGAGGGGTTCTTCGCTCTATTCGATGCAAACACGGCCGAGTTGGGCAAGTTGGTGAAGGAGCTAGCGGACATCTTTGAGAACCCGACGAAACGCGAAGGTCTGCTGAAGGCTTGGAGCGACTGGAAGGCAATCAACGAAGACTATCCGTCTCTGCCTGGATCAGCCATGGGCCAGTCTTTGAGCGGCGGACCTGCAGCTCACGGTGGCTCCAGGGTGCTGAAGCTCAAGAGCTCGACAGCGCAATCGTCGCGCTCGGCGGTAAACAAACAAGCAAGCTGGAACTCTACGTCATCGAACGGATTGTTCCCGCCATTACCAGCCTCCTCCTCCAGTAGGATTGGCGCCAAACCCGGACAAACCCCCTGGACCTCGTCCTCGGCAGCTGCATCTGCATCTGCATTTACACCGAGCACCCGGATCTCGCCTCTACCGTCACGAGCCACATCCTCGGCAGCACTAAACCAACAAAGCAACGCAGAAGTCTTCCCCGCCCTCCCAGCGGCGGCAAAGCCAACCAGCACAATCTTCAGCCCGGGATACAACGGCATGGGGATCCGACGCGACAACAGCGGGCGCAACACGGCCGCGAACGCATGGACGACGGGTACGAGCGGGGTGAACTCGCCAGCAGCAGCGGCCGAGGAAGCAAATGGCGGGGGGAAGAAGAAGGGCAACAAGAACAAGAAGCAGACGTTGTTCCATTTCGGATAAGCGTCGATGTGAGTGGCTGCAGCTTGATTCTCCGACTGCCTATTTGGGGAAGGATGTGGGACCCCGGTGAGAGTGGGCTTTGAGGCAATTTGACATGCATGCATACGGGCGGTTCGGGGGAATGATGACCAACTCTGGTCAATGCCAGACAGACGGAGATGTTGTGGAGTAGCAAATGAATGCCAGACGCAAAGGCTTGTACCGTGTCATGTGCGTGAGGCTCGAGGCTAGCGGGCCAAAAGACCCATGCACCCGGGAATCGGGGGATCCCGCGTGCGGGAAGGAACTGAAGATCACCGCCTCCTCGGTTCCAACGGCCCCCCTCGCGGGCATTTTGCGCGGTCGTGCTTCGCAGGCGGTTTTTTCCGCTGCTGGAGGGAACGCGCAGGCGGACGAATGTTGCATACATGGAGGGCGCGAAGGTGCTGCAGGTCCTCCCGCTCGCCGGCTTCGAGGCTCCTCTGTCCACCAGAAGCGCCCGGGAGGCACGGCCTTGTGCGAGTGCAAGCCCTGTCGAGGCTCCGTTCGATCGCAGGCCGCGTATCCGTGCCGGCGAACGACCAATGACGGCATTGGCGCGCACAGATTCTGGCACCTCGGACTTGTTGCCTCGGTCCGGCCGTGGAGACTCTTCTTCGCTGCGCTGTCGGCGTATGTGCATGTCTGCCTGGTCTCCGCGGTTGGCCGTTTGGAGGCTCGCTAGAGAGTCCCTCCCCTGCCCTGCCGGCTTGGCTCTCGAGTAAGAGCGCGCGCGTCCCACGTCTCGGTTCTTTCTGTTGTGCAAGTCAACACCTCCAACGTCCACTCAACAGTAGCAATATTGGAACATTGCCACATCACGTGTATATGTCTGAAGCGACAGCACTTGTTCCAGCGCGAGCGACATCCCGATACACACTCTTTCGCCGAAGGTGCATTGGACTACTGCAGCGATCGACGCCGCCATAACCGTCGACATGTATACCGCTCGACCTCACCACCAGCAGCCGCAGGCGCAACCGCAGCAGCCAGAGCCCCGGAACTCTCAGCGCCCTGGCGCTGGCAAGGTCTTCGAACTCCAGGTCGGGCAGCAGCCGCTTCGTGCCCGGATGTGCGGATTTGGAGACAAGGTGGGTACTCGCAAACGCCGCTCGCCCCGTGCCCGCTGTGGAGGTGAAGCAAAGACTGACTTTGTTTTCCAGGACCGACGGCCTATCACGCCGCCGCCATGCATCAAACTTGTCGTCTATGACGCTGCCACAGGCCGTGAGATTGACACGGCCGAAATCGACAGCACTTTCTTTGTTCTCACCGTGGATCTCTGGGACGGCGACGGCGCTCGAGAGGTAAACCTGGTCCGCCATAGTAGTGGTGCCCCTACTGTCAGTATCAGCAGCAGCACAACGACATCATTCCCGCCGCCGCCGGAGCGGCCTATGCACCTACCAGGCCCCATGGGTTACAGTGACCATGGAGTCCCCATCTACCATTCCCAAATGTATCCTCCAAGCGCCCCTGGTTACTATCCAGGACACGGTGTGCCTGCACCGCTGCCTGGCCAAGGCTATCCGCCCGTCTATCCTCCCACCCCTGGTGCCAGGTATCCCTCCCATCCCCAGGTGCCGTTGCCCATGGCCGTTGCAGCTCCGCCGCCGACCAACTCGGGGACTGGCATGTTCACGCGTAATCTTATCGGGAGTCTGTCGGTCAACGCCTCCAAGCTCAAGGATACCGAGAGCAAGGTGGGTTTCTGGTTCGTGCTCCAGGATCTCTCTGTGCGGACCGAGGGCACATTCCGGTACGTATTGACTGTCCCTCTCTCCCGAATGGTAGCAAAGCCCGCCAGTAGCGATTCTACGTCGCACCGGGCGTCGAGCAAGCCTCTGGAACGCTGTCGATAGGTTCTTATACTGACATGGTAAAGGCTGAAGATGAACTTCGTGGATGTGGGCAGCGGGAGCAACAACAACACACTCAACACCGGCCGCGCCCCAATCCTTGCCTCCACCTTCTCCGAGCCCTTTCAAGTCTTTTCGGCCAAAAAATTTCCCGGTGTCATAGAAAGCACACCGCTCAGCAAGGCGTTTGCCTCCCAAGGCATCAAGATCCCTATAAGGGGACCCAAGAGCGTCAATCCAGAGTACGACAACGACGACTGATGGAAGAATTTGCCTGTGTTGGACAGGCGTAAGTCTGAAGTGAAGATGCAGGAAAGACGGCAAGGATAAAGAAAGAACATCAGAGTGAGCGAGAAAGGACGCCAGATGGTAAGAAAGCACGACAGCGTGGGGAGTCAGGTTGGTCATGCTATTCATATACATTGTGGGTTCCGGGGTAGCTTGGGCGTCATTACTATGACGGGACGGGGCGTTCCACAGGTGCACGCTCTGGACAACGGGCTCGGCGTTTATTATTCGTTTGCCATTCGTGTTAAAAAAACAAGGGACCGACTCACAAGGACCTGATGTATCCCAAATTTTGCCGAGTTATTTCACATCCGATATTGCACCCTTTCGTGTCTGTACCTCTCCGCAGCAAGCCAGCATACTTCGTACATGGAATTGTTCCCACTCGCAAAGCTATACCGCGCACGCCCCATCTATTTATACAAAAAGCCACTCGTCACCTCATCATCATACTCGATGGGAGTCGTCCACAGGGACTTTGCGCCGCCGCGGCAACACTAAAGTCCATGAAACATTATTAGCATGGGCAATCCGGCCACCCACCCATCCAACATGGTTGCCGCCAAAACGACCCTGGTCTCGTCCGTCCGCCTCGCCTCGCCTACATATACTGTGTACACCGCAACACGCGCACAGACCCTGATGGAGAAAATCGAATTCGCATCACGGCTCTGTACGGCCCGGGGACGACGACGACGACGACCGACTCCGCCTCATCGACAACCCAGCCTCCCTTCCCTCGGCCCTCGTCGTCATGTACATAGCCCTGACCGTCCCCCCCCCCCCCCCCATGCACCTCGCGCGTTCCAGGCCCGCGCCGACGCATGCACGATAGACGCACACACTCCATCATGGCCAGGAGGGATGTAGAGATCGCGACGAGGTTATTTGCATGCTGTTGTAGATGCCGTGGACGCATCCTTGCGCACCCGAGAGGACGTGGTTGGTAGGAGGATGAGGAAGGCGGGTCGTCATCGGGGAAAGCGAGCCAAGACCGAGGCTTGGATTGGGTCTACAGTATAATCTACATACATGGTAGTACAATACATACATACATACATACATACATACATACACCATGTACGGTGGGTGGTGTGCGGCTTGTTGCATCGTTTGATTATTGTGGAGATGATGCATGCATGCCGGCCAGGAGCTGGCTGTTAATTACGAAATGTACCGAGTCCCGCTCCGGGTAATTTTGATCCTCTACCTGGAAAACGGGCGGAGAGTGGTGCGTTTGCTTTTCATGGACACGTGGAGGGTCGCTTTGACCTGCGGTGGAGGGGACCGAGAGTGGGTGAGTGAGTGCATCACGGCCCGATGTTCGCCGGTCGAGGGTAGGTTGGAGCTCGCTTTCGGGTTCCATGCTCGAATGCCAAGTTGCTTGAGTGGAACTGTATTATGCCTTGATTCAGGCCGCGCGTTGGAGTGCCGTCTTCAATGTCCATGTTCGTAGATACCATGGGAACATCTGAAAATGCCGGTCTCGGGCTGCATAGACAAGCGGGTCCAACTGTGCCGCGGAGCCAAGCCATTCATGTTGGAGAGATTTTGCAGAGGGCTAGAAAGGGCGAGTAGCTGTGGAGTTGCGGAAACGGTTGGATTATTAATGCTGTACACGCATCGTGACGCTGCAATTGAAACAACATCCACTGTGCATCAATATATTACATTAGGTCGAACAAAAGAGAGGGTTGCGATGCCGAATGAACAGAAAAGCATTCAAAAGCGATATATAAAAGATACTTAGATCATTGTCTAAGCGCATCCTTCATCATACCTGCACGTTTGTGCTCATCTCCGCTGTGAAAATCGTTGCTTCGTCGAACTCCGTCTCGACCGGATGTGAACGCAAAAAGTACGTGCCTGCGCGGCAGGACGAAACATTGAAGGACCACACTATGTCCTACTCGTAAGCATGGCAGAGGAACCGAGTATTTAACGCTCGAGGTTTCCAATCGGCGCTGCATGCCACGCTGCCAGCACCATGTCCCTCAGAAGGGGGGCATTTGAGGACCTCCGAGTTGAAGCCCTGTCATCATGGGTGCCATAACGTTGGATGGCCCGAGTCGATGGAACATCTGAAGCAGGCGCTCTCCAACAGAGGGCTCAAGCTCGGTGCCATCCCTCGCAATTTTGATTTCGCGATTGGCGTTCCAAGGGTTACGAAGCCCACGGGTGCGGTAAAATGGTAGCCGGCTGGTGGAGATCCACTCGATCCTGAAGGGCTTCCCCCAGCTCTGGGAAACGGCCGGCCCTTTCCCTTCGACTTGCGTTTCCTCTTTGTCTCCATGCTCTTCTTCCCCTTCGCCTTCCGAGTCTGTCAAATCAGCTTCCCAGAATATAGTGCCGCGAGCGGAATCGTCTATGATGCGACCTTTGGGCGCGAAATCAGTGGCGGGTGTCGGTATCGACTTCGGCACGTCCGACACCTCTAGAATATTTTCGGGCTTTGGCGCCGAGCCTATGAGATGACTGGCATTCTCGAGGATCGGTGACGCCATACGAGCGTAGCCAAAATATTCCCCAGACTTATTTGCCGAGAAGATCAGGTAGACGTTCTCGGCAGTCTACGAGCAGTCAGCGGGTTACTCCCTGTACAATCGTCCGATCTCTTACCTGAAAAGCTTTGTTGAGGATGTCCTCGTTGTGCGACTGCGTAGCCCAGATGCCGTTTCGAACGCTGAGCTCGAGATCTTGCAGAGTGAGGCTCTTCACAATAAAATATTTTTCTTTGGATGCAGAAACTGCAGTTGCTTCTTCCTTGCCCTTGCTCATCGTAGTCTCGCCATCGACTGGAGACTCCTCGCCATCAGCCTCTTGCGGGGACTGCGGAGGGGAGGCATTGGCTGATTGTGTGCCAACCATTGCGGACGGGCCGGTAGGCACACCAGAGGCAGGCGCTGAACTCCGTCGAAGTCGACACACTAACCTGACGCCATTGAATCGGGAATCATGGAATCTGTGCATAGCGGCAGTGCATGATGCTTCGGTACGGTAGTTGACGAAGGCACAATTGCTCTTTGAGATGAGAAAAAGGCTTTCGATATCTTTTGTGGCGTCGCGCGAAAAGTGGTCCTTCAAAGCCATCACTGTTGTTCCAGGAGGAAGATTTCCAACCCACAGTGCATGTCCTGACTGCTTTGGCTTACGGGGCGGTCCGCGAGGAATTGAGCTAGAGGATCCTGGGCGCGGCATACCTATGCGCGAGTCGTTAGCGGCCTCATCGACATGATCGATGCTCGTATGCATGTATGTACTCACCTTGCGTAGGTATGAATTGACCACCAAACATGTTCCCCATCATTGCACCCTCTGCTTGAATATGGCCAGGGTGCATACGATTTCCAGCAAAGTTTGTATCTTGTTGAGGTAGTTCCATATGCTGCCCGTGTAAGGGGCTATGGGAGCTAGTCATGCTGGGTCTTCTCCCATACATGGTCTGTCCTTGTGTGTTTTGCCCGGAAAAATTAGGAGGATATTGCGCCTGGGGTCCGTATGGTGATGGATAATACATGTATTGCGATGGTTGGGCAAAATTTTGGTAAGGGTTTTGGACTTGTCCAGGAGGCTGAACACGCTGTTGGCCGGCAGGGAAGGTAGGGTAGTTTGTGTGCTGAGAGGCTTGCGGAGGCGCAAAGTTTTGCTGAAACGGCCCTGTGGCATAGCCGGGCCCGTAAGGCGATTGTGTCGGGAGTCCACCGGGTGCTGGACCGGCCATCTGAAGGTTCTGCTGAAGCTGGTAAACGAGCGCAGAGGTGGAGGCGCCAGAAATGTGTGTTCGTTGTTGTTGTTGTTGCTGTTGTTGTTGTTGTTGTTGCTGCAGAAGTGAGTGGCTGCTCTGGGCCCCGTCAACGGAGCCGTAGTTGGGTAGTGCACCTGCCATTGCGCCCATGTTCAGAGACGTTGCGCCATGGTCTGGATAGTGGGGGCTCGCTGGGTGTGCGGGAGAACGAAGGTCGGGGCGAAATTGGGCTTGCGGAATCGAGCTCAGCTGGGAGTAGAAAGGAGTACTATCTGTAGGAAACTTCAAGTTTGACGAAGATGGCGAGGTATGGCCGTGTTTGTGCTCATCATGCGCGACTCCGGCGGTTGCAAGGTCCAACGCCTGAGAGCCGGATCCGTGGGGTAGGTCACCCATCTGGTCTTCGAGTATGACTGGAAGAGCAACCCACTGCTGAACCCAAACGAATGCCATGTCAGCCCATATTTGGAAAAGAAAAGTGAGCGACAGGTGACCGCAGACTGAGCTACCACCAATCTTGAAGCAATGGCAATGGTGATGGAAATAACAACAACAACATGCACTACGCACCTGGTTCTATATCGACAAAGGGATACTTCCAGTGGCGGGGCGGATCGAAGGGATACCGAAACGATTGACCTCTGGACGGACGAAGGTGTTTTGATGGAGACCAATGAGGCCAGAATGGCACAAGAGGATTGAAGTTAAAAAAAGAAGTGGCAGAGCAGAGGAAGCCCGATGAGGGAAGATGAACGGACCGGTCGATGTTCGACCTGGACAGGAGAGCTCGCTTGGAGCGGAACGAAGATGATGGTCAAAATTAGGTGGCCAGTCAGACGACGGAAGCACTCTCTTTCCGCCTTATGAGGTTTTTGACGGCGAAACGGCAGCAGCAACAACAACGGGAACGGGCAAGCGTGTCCGTGGGGTCTGTGTCTGGAGACGAGGAGGGCCTGAGAGGAATTCACTAGGCGACCCAAGGGCAGACGGGCATGCCGCACTGGGTTTTCAAATCGTCTGCCACAATCGCCTCTGGCGTGAGTGGCTTCAACCGATCTGATTGGTCGCGGGAAGCCAGACCGTGTGGCTGTTCAGGATGGCTGTGGAGCGACAGGGTCCGGCGAACCGATGGAACGGAGGCGAATGGATCTCCCAGGGTGGAAAACACGACGAGGTGAGGTAACGCTTGAGACGGGAGTGGGAATTGACGGGCTGGGCCTTAGTCGGGGCGTTGGTGGAAGTGTGGCGAGTGAGCTCGTTTCTAGATTGCCATGGGCCTACAGCGCTGATCCTGGCCGGGTCTGCAAAGCTCGATGGACGCGGTGAATGCCAGATGTTCCCTGCAGTCTGCACTGCACATGCAGAGAGAGCGTCAGGTATATGTCGGGCTGACAAAGCAGAGACTACGCAAAGGCTCGGGGCATGCTGCGGGTGTGCAGAGGGACCATCTGGAGATTTCAGGAAATCCCAAGACTGACTTGGCGTGGGCAAGGTACCGGTAGTGGTCTGAAGTTAGCCCTATATCATGAAGTAATGCCCACGAAGGGAGGGGCGCGGAGAGGGCATGCCAGCAACGGCGGGCCAATTGGGGCAGATGGACGGAGGCAGTGGGGATGCGCGGATTGGAAAGGGACGATTTTGGGACGAGGAAAGCAGCTGCGGGCGCCGCGTGGCCGCTGTCCATCCGCGTCGACGATATGCCACGGTGACATGAATGGGGCCTGGTGTCTGGGTCGCACCCAAGGAACACGGCAATAAGGAGCAGCACCCGGGCCGACCAGGAAGGGCACCGCCTACGAGCCCACAGGCTCACACTCGCACTCACAAGCTCGCACTAGGGATCCAGTGCGTGCTGCTGCTGGTCCTGACATGCCGCCAACGCCACAGCTGGGAGCCGGCGCGGCCAGACCAGGCGGCAGGGTGCCGTCTTGATTGGCGCACACGGTGCAGAATCGACGGACAGTTGGGAGAGTGGGTGCGTTCCCGGAGACGGTTCGAACAGGCCAATGATGGCCGGCGCTGCGAGATGTTTGCCACAGCCCGGCCTGGCCGCCGTCGTGGAGTTGGAAGACGTTCCCTCGCCTAGGCTGCGATCGACAGAGGCAGCACAGCCGCAATACCTCCGCAACGGCGATCTTGTCTGTCCTCGACGGTGCCGTCGACGGCCATGCATGCTGCTCTGCCCTCACCTTCTCTTCTGCGAGAAGGCCAAGGGCCAGCGGCGGGCAGCCGGCAGCACCGTGCGAACCAAGCCCGGCCACGGTCACGATGGCGGCCGGGCGACGGCAGGCAGGGGGGCAAGCAGGGGGGCAAGCAGGGCAGCCAGTTTTCGATGCGCCAACATGGAAAAGCTGGGGCGAGGACCTGAAACCGCATTGCCTGAGTGGTTTCTCGGTCGTCGAGGATTGGGTTTACATCATGGCAGTGGCGTCGTCCCATCCAGGGTCCAGCGACAAGCGACAGGCGACAGGCGACAGGCGTGCAAGCCTCCACCCACGCCGGCAATTCTCGCAGCGGACGGGTTCAGGAACGTCCAGATGCTCGGTCCGATGGAAAAAAAAAAGGAATGGGAGCCCGCTTTTTCATGACTTGTGCGCTCTCTGTTCGCTGCCTCTCTCGCAGTCGTCACGTCACGTAGCTGCAGGGTGCCTGCCCATCACCCCCACATGACACCGCAACCCGTCATCACTCTCGCCACAGCGGCTTTCGCGCCTGTACATGCGACAAGCAATCGCCCATTCCTGACGTCGCCTTCGCTCCGCACATCAAGCCAGATGGCCCAAGAAGATTCTGTCCAAACAACTTCAAGACGTAGCTAGCCTGGCATCCCCCCCTGGCGATCCCGCGTTTCGGACCATGCCACTCATGCGGGTGACTTTACAAGATCCAGACCCTGTACCGGTACTACCCCCCATCGCCATGCCTCGCACTACGTCATCCAGAGCATCGGTCGGCCGTTTGTAGAAATGGGGGCACAGTTCACGACCGTCAGACCCTTGGACTGCTTCACCATGTTGCTGCGCATCGCCGTCGTCTTCGAGCCGATGGTCAAAACCGAGGTCCGGCCATGTAGCTCCATGCTTGCCCTCACCTGGCGACATACTCCGACAGGAAGCTGTCGATATAAGCGAAGTAACCAGCCTCGATGACCGTGTCGTTGTGGCTTCCGTTCGGCAGCTCCCTCCATACCTTCGGTTCAGAGCGACAGACTTGGAACAGCTTCTTCATGTGTGCTGGTCTGTACAGAGTCAGCAGGTCACCTCTCGGGGATATGGCGGTGCACCCACGGAACAATCTCGTCTCGTAGCCCGCTGAGGAATAGGATGGGCGTATCTTTAATCTGCAGTATCAGCTCCTCGCTAGGCCACACCTCGTGGCATAGAGGCGCAAGATATTTGGCAGGCGGGAGAGCCCTTGGCAGTCAGTACGCTGGTGCTGAAGAATGGTCAATCATGCTCGGGCCAGACTCACGAAGGTATCATCTTGCGCATGGACGTGAATGTATTCTCCAGCATGATGCCGGCAATGCCACCGCGTTTCATGTTCTTGGCCGCCAGCCCGATGGAGACAGCCCCGCCCAGACTCTGTCCGTACAAAACGATCCTTGTACCCCGGAGCTCATGCCGATCTCGAATGTAATCGAGGGCTGTTTGCGCGTCGATTGTGATGCCCTTCTCGCTCGGATTGCCTGATGATAGCCCGTACCCGCGATACTGAAGCATCAACACATTGCACCGCAGGTCGTTCACGAGTATCTTCGCTATGGGCAGCCGGTATCCAATGTTGCCTGCATTCCCATGGAACATGAGAACCGTGACATTGCGCGCTTGCTGCTTGTCGGCTCGGAGGTAGAACGCACTGAGCGACTCGCCGTCGGGTGTCGGGATGAAGAGTTCTTCAAAGTCTGGTATGCCGAAATCGCCCGGTCGGGGTACGTTGGTTCGCGCTTCTGGGGGGAAGTTCCGCGCATAGATGAGCTCACTGCCACCGTCAGCCTCAGCTCGAGAGAGGCCTGGAAAACGTACGTACTTTTGCTTAAAATAAAGCACTCCGCTGAAAAGAGCAGCCAGTCCCGAAGACGCAATAAGGGGCACACGTAGATATCCCAGCAAGGACTCGAGGCCGGCGCCCATGGTGACTGCGGCAAGGATCCGAGAAAAAGCAACAGGTCGCGGAAAAGACAATCTGGCTGGGTTTGAAAAGAGGGACGTTGACGGCGCGCTGGGAGTCAATAAAAATGGGGTGTACGTCGTGTTGGTTCGAGGGGCGGGGCAAAGGTAAATACTAGACGTAGGTGCGACGATGCAGGTGCGGCTCAGCTCCGACCTGGAGAAGGTGCGGTGGCCTTTTGGTGCTAGAAGTGCAGTTGTGGAGGGAAGATGCAAGAGCTCAGGTTTGGCCGTGTTGGCATCTTCCGTTATCGCAGGACATGGAATAGCCAATCCAAAAGCCCGGTTCCCGGTTCGTTGGGCATCTGGGAATACCTCCTGATCCAAGGGGGCTTCGAATAATGTTCATGTTGGG
This sequence comes from Corynespora olivacea, assembly GCA_019202945.1. Taxonomy (NCBI): domain Eukaryota; kingdom Fungi; phylum Ascomycota; class Dothideomycetes; order Pleosporales; family Corynesporascaceae; genus Corynespora; species Corynespora olivacea. Next base: position 58,782 of record JAGQEM010000045.1, read on the forward strand.
TGACGGAAGATGCACGTGATGGCATGGTCCAAGCTTGAGCTCCGGCGAGCGCGTCAACTCGTTTGCCTGGATGCAGCAGCCACGCCATCTTCAACTTCATCTACCGCCACCCTCCGCGGCTCTGCAGACCTCTTCCAGCCTGTTTAGCGCAGACCCCTCGATTCCATACCCTCAATCACCGCCAACATGACCACCGGCATGCTGGGAGAAGGTATGCGCAGCAATGTTCACTGCGACCTTCGAGTCTACCGCTTACCTGGAGTAGATGGTATCCACGTCGACATGAACCACCTGAAGAAGGGCGAGGTCAAGTGAGTGGCATGCCCTCTTCATCCGGTCAGAACGCTAACGAGCAAATACAGTCTCGGAACATCCATGTTTGTGCCCGCCCACCTCCGTCCTGAAAGCACCCCTCCTAACAAGTACTGCAGTATGGCTATAAACTTCAAGGACGGTGTCATATTAGGTGCCGATAGTCGGACAACCACGGGCGCTTACATTGCGAACCGAGTTACGGACAAGCTCACACAAGTTCACGACACAATCTGGTGCTGTCGCTCGGGCTCTGCGGCGGACACACAGGCAGTGGCAGACATTGTTCATTACCACCTCGGCATGTACGGCATCACAAACGATGAGCCTCCTACCACACAGACGGCTGCAGCCATATTCCAGGAGCTCTGCTACGCCAACAAGGACCAGCTGTCGTGAGTTGCATGATGCTTTGTCCTCATCGCCAATCTGACACTTGAATAGGGCGGGTATGATCATCGCGGGATGGGATCACAGGCACGGGGGACAGGTGTACTCGATACCCCTCGGCGGCTCTCTACACAAGCAGGCGTATGCGATTGGCGGCTCGGGATCAACGTACATCTACGGATACTGCGACGCAAACTGGCAGGAGAACATGAGCGAGGCCGAGGGAGTCGATTTTGTCAAGGGCGCTTTGCAGGAGGCCATCAAGTGGGACGGCAGCTCTGGCGGTGTGATCCGCATGGTGGTGCTGACGGCGAGAGGCGCGCAACGGCATCTGTATCTGCCCGACCAAGGCTATCAGGGACCCGGAACCCAGTAGACTAGACGACGGCAAAAGATATGAAGAAATGGACGGTATGATATAGATACGTGGCCGCTGCAGGAGACGGGGAGCTGTCACGGTAGAGCTGGCCACTGGCGGGCCGATTGGCAGGTTACGACCATGGACCTTGATTGCACGTGCATCCAGGGTCTCGAGATAGTCTTTTTCCTAGCAACTCCCAGGCAGATGGCTTCAGCAGCCAAGTGGGAGAATAGCCCAATACAGCCAATGAGCAGCGAGCGTGGGGCTGTACGCCTTGCATCCTATATGCCACTAGACGTGCCCTGGAAAAGTCGGGGGGGGAGTGTTTCTGGCTGCACGCTCCCAAGCGCATGCGATGAGAGTGAAGCTGTGCAGTGACGCCTGAGTATGGCAGAGATACGTGTCGGTGTGCAGTACAAATAGATAGACGAAATGAAATGAACGGCCAGCGCAACCAACTTATCAAAGCCCCGATCTGCAGGCATGACATCGGACGAACCAAGCCCCACGGCCAGTTCTGTAACCCAACCCTCTCTTCACCTCAACACCAGACCGCCCCCCTCCCCTCCCCCTCCCCTCCCCTCCCGTCCCGCTTCCGCTCCCGCCCACCTCCTTCCCCCGTCCTCGACGCTGCGCTGTCCAATTCACTTTGGTAACGGCGAGCTGTAATCGAGGAGCAGTTGCTAAGTCGCCGATTTGCAGGGTCACCGGTCCCGACCCTTATCGCAGAGCTTCACGCACTCCACCAGACTGGGAACCTCGCCCGCACTGCGCCAGAGCAGATTCCACTCCTTCACTGCTGCTCTCCGCACCCCATCCCCCCTCCCGGAGCCCCTCCATTGGTTTCCACGGGCCTCACCGTCCAACCGCCCCCTGTCGCTGCCACCTCGACGCCAAACACACACACACACCCGGCGCGCGCCCGCGACTCGACCGGTACAGACGGTCACCGGAGCGCCTTCTGCACCTCCTGCCCCAATCCCCGATCCCCCATCCCCCATCCGCCCATCGACCCTCCCCCACCCAGTGCGCACATTCGATCGCGGCATGGGATCGCTCGTGGCTCACGACTTTGGTGGAAACCACTTTCATAACAACATGTTTGGCGGCGGCAGTCATCCACAGACGCAAGAGTCGTCCGCCGCGCACCACGCCCCCGTGCGCCCATCGACGCAGCTGGTTGCGAGTCCGCCACTGCGAGCCGCCCACGCACCGCCCGCAGACGTGCCCATGGCCGACTCGGGAGCCCCGCCGTCGAGCTCATCGCACCCACAGCCCTCTGAAACCAGCACGTCGGCCCAGCAGCCGGTACGCCTGCACACGGAGCAGCAAACTCCTCCCGGCGTGCATGCCACGCCGAACGCCCATCCGCGGCCCGTCCCGTCCTCTGCCTCGTCCTCCGCCCAGCCCTCGCCAATACACGCTCTACGGCCACCGTCGGATCCGGCAATAGGCGCAACGCGGCGGATCAAGGTCAAGAGCCTGTCTCACATCCAGAGTTTCGCGACCGACGAAGCCAGCCCCTTCGCTCAGACACGCTCTTTGTCACGGCGGCACCGGCGAGACCCAAGCGATGTCGGGCCCCAGTATGAGATCAGCGAGATGCCCGTGTCGGACATCATCGAGATGGTGGCGGGGCTGTTGACCAAGATCACCACAACAAATGACAAGCAGCACGAACATCTACACCGCCAGATCCCCCCACCCGAAGGTGCATCTGGGCTCAGTCAACAGACAACGAGCGTCCTCGCCTTCCACGGGAAAAACGTGCCGAGCATATCGATCTTGAGCTATCTCAGCCGTATTCATAAATACTGCCCTACCACGTACGAGGTGTTTTTGAGTCTTCTCGTCTACTTCGACAGGATGACGGAGAGGGTGAATGCGGGGCCGATTCTCAGTTTGCGACAAGCCAACCAGCAGTCGTTAGAACGTGCCAATGCCGAGACTGACGCGGCGCCAGTGTCTGTGGACTCTGCACAAGCGGCAGGGCAAACCCTTACTACGTCTGTGCAAGCAGCCACACCCCCACCATCTGGCTCGCTCGGGAAGCCCGCAGAGGCACCCGTACGAGGTCAACCGCCTTCTCCGCCGCAACAGGATCTGGAAGCATCCGACGCCTACAACATGTCGCATTTCTTCGTAGTGGACAGCTTCAACATACACCGGTTGGTCATTGCAGGTGTCACTTGCGCAAGCAAGTTCTTTTCCGACGTATTCTATACCAATTCTAGATATGCCAAAGTGAGTTCCATCTCTTACCGTGTAACGTCACAAACTGACAGGAACAGGTTGGCGGCCTCCCTCTTGTGGAGCTGAACCACCTTGAATTGCAATTCCTCCTCTTGAACGACTTCCGCCTCGCGGTACCTTTGGAAGAGATGGAGGCGTATGGAACGATGCTTGTTGAGTTCTACGCTCGAGAGGTCGCGCAGCAACATGGTCGGTCCGGCGGATCGTAAATGGACATGCGTATACGAAATCCCGGCGCGTGCGGTGCGATCACAGTGCCCATGGGCAGTTCGATCCTAACGGGGAGTAGCTAGACGGAAATCTACGATGATGAGAGTTGTCTGGGCTGATAAGACCGCTTGCAGGACGGTCTCGGAGCATCATTAGTGCGGGGTGGCAACACCACAATTCTACAGATGATTTCTCAACATTTTCAGGAAGCTTTTCTTTCGTCATCGAGTGCTCGCTTGGAAATACTCTCTCAATAAGCGCTCCCGGCCAAGGTCTGTCTTTCACTTTTCAACAGATCCGCTCACCGGACGAGCACTATCTCCTAGCCTTTCTGCGGGTGATGCAATTTAGAATGGTGAACTGGTCGGTCGGCGGCGGCGGTGGTGGATTTTCAAGTCACTGCCAAATTCACCAGGCTGGCAGGCGGTGGCGGACAGGCGCCATGATCATCATGCTTTTTACGAGCGGGGCTTCTTTTCTCATTCTTTGCTTGCCTTCCTTCATACCTTTTATCCCTGTCTTATCGAACGGGCGTTCACAGAGGTGTAATGATGGAGTTTTTGTTAGGCAACTTGCACAACAATCATACATTAGCAGAAGGTTAATTTCCTTCCGTCTGCGAAGTATTTGTTTACCATTGATGTTTGGATGACTGGAGCTGGAGAAGACGTACCAAGCTGATCACTGACACCATCTTGTGGTGGTGAAATGTCGGGAGATGGACCTGATAAAGTACTCTGCAAAAGTCGTCTGAGGTGGATGCAACACCTGCTACTTTCCCCTAAAGGATGGGCTTTTATGAACTTGTTACATCCCGAAATAACCTTCTCGTGAGCTACATCCCAAAGCTCCACGACAGATGTGGCAACAGGCATTGCAATACACGAACGAGAGGGGTACAGTTGTGCCCCTAAAGATTAACTCCAGTAAGCCACCGGCCAGGGTCCCGATCTGATGATTCATCCAACACCCAAATTTGGCTCACCGTATCGGTATCGATACCGGATGGGATTCGAGATTCGAGATTCGATGGGGAGCCAGGGGTACCGGTAAGTGTCTGTGCGTTGTCATTTACGATAGGTATTCCGGACCGGGTGGATCGTGCATGTTTGGTCTGCGCTGTTTTGGCCCCATTTCGGATCTCCCCTTTCCTTTATTTTTTTCCCTCTCTCCTTGTGCCCTGTTCGACTCATTTGAGCGTTGCGTTGCGTTGAGCTTCAGTCGTTTCATTTACCGTTGCGTTCAGGGTGTTCTGCGTGCATGGCCTCGGCGTTTTCCACATCATTGGTTCGCATAAAAGAGATATGACTACCGGAGCTTCGCATTCAGCAACGTCTCCGTCAATATGGACACTCGTTCAATATGGAGTTTTTGCGGTGGTCGCATACATACTCGCCGGCGCGCCTCTGCAAACACTCCTGACATCATCATCCTCCACCACATCAAGGTCTGCAAGAGCAGGAGGAGCCAAATGGAAGGATCAACTGAAGAGTGGGAACGGCGGTGGAGTGCAAATATCGAAAGAGAAGGTCGATAGTCTGGTGATTCCGGATCGTAATTTGACCTGTCCTGAACATGCGCTCAAGGGCGTACATGTGTTGAGCCGTGAGCCATTGGTGGTCTATATTGAGGGGTTTTTGAGTGAGGGGGAGGTGGACAAGGTTCTGAAGTCAAGGTATGTGTGCCATGCATAAACTTGGGATGGAAGAATTCTGCGAATCCCATATCACTTATGCATCTTCCCTTTCCCCCCATATGCCTTCAACATCCACATCCCATGCCGAAACACTGACACCAGCCTATAGTACGCCGTACTTCACACCCTCGACCGTTTGGACCGGCGGCCAGGAACAACTCGACTCCAGCATTCGCCTCAGCCATAAAGCGCCGGTCCCGCGCTCCTCCACTGCTATTCAATGCATAGAATCCCGCGCCCGTGCGTTCCAGGGCTGGCGCCCTTACGTCTTCATCGAGAAGATGTGGGCACAGAAATATGGCCCCGGGGGCCATTACTCTTACCACTATGATTGGGGGAATGCTGCGAGGGGCGCGGGCAGGATCAGTAGTTTTATGGTGTGGTTGGAGGATCGGTGTGAAGGGGGTGGGACGAGGTTTCCACGGTTAGAAAGACCTGCTGATCCTGCATGGTGTAAGTTTATCGAATGCGACGAGGAGGTGAAGAACGTGGTGGGGGAGGACGGAAACGATGAGGAGGTGGAGGAGGGTGTGGGTGTCACATTCAAACCTGTCAAGGGAAACGCGGTTTATTGGGAGAATATGAGCGAGGACGGGGTGGGGTATGAGGAGAGTTGGCATGCAGGGTTGCCGGTTACGAGGGGGGAGAAGATCGGATTGAACATTTGGAGTTGGTATCAGGAGGGGTGGGATCCTTATGCTGAGGATGGGGATGGCGAGGCGTGAGAGGAAATAGTATACGAATTAGGAGGGTGGAAGAGATGAAAATACCGTATAGTAGTTATGTTACGGCAAACCGCATACTCAAGCCGCATGTAAACTTATGGCTAAGCTTACCTCAGTTTGTTGTTTTCTATGAGTTTGCTTACCAAACTCTGGGTCGTTTGGAACTAGCAACACAGCTGTTCATCTGTTTATAAATGGCTCATTTCTCATAAATTCTTAGATCATCAGATTTTCAATATCATCAGTTTTCGTTCCATCTCAGCTCCAACTAATCGCTCGATATCTCACAAGTTTTAATACAGCTCCGATGACACATGTATTCATTCCATTTGATCGAGCGATCACCAGATCAGCGTGGAAGCAATCAGAGACAACCTTCTCAAAATCCTTTCCGCAAGACCATGGGTGGCATCGTTAAACGCTATCATCTCGACCTAAGCTTCCGCCTATTTTTCTACTCATATCCATCCGTCGTCATTGTCTACTGCAATGGTACATGTGATGGTTCTCGGGCATCGCGTTGTGTTATATGACCGAGTTGAACATTTGGCGAATCGTACAATTTGCGGACCTGATTGTGGATTTCACGTACTCTTGGGGCGCGGTAGAGGATCCAATCTGCATCTAATATTAAGGTGTCGTAGACATGGTCTCGGGACAGGCACTGGTGTCATATTATCGACTGCATCTTCTTTCCATCTGCAGTAAAGATCGATCACAATGGGTTTTCTACATGATGTAAGTGCGCTTTTACGAAGTGCGTTCAGGTCAACAACTGACTTCCTATTTTCACTTTACGTAGCATCATTGACGGTATCTTATGTCATGGTAAGCAAGGCCGGTATAAGAAATATGTTCGAGGAAATCACTGGCCCCATGCCTCCATCTTCAGTTCCCGGTTTTGTGCTCGTATACAGCAGTGCAAATGCGCCTAACCCAGAACCCTACCAGTCACACTTCACCATCATGATGCTGGATGTTCACTGTTGGGTGTCGAGTTTGCGGAGTACTGCCGGGTTGAAACAGCATGCAAATCCTTCGTGTAAAGTGTCAAACTCAAGTTGGAGTTTGCCGTTTTGAATGATCTCATCAATCTCTTCCGCTCCGACACCCTTCAGCCAGGCAGTGCTGTTACCCCTGCTGCTTGTACGCCCAGTGTCCCGCCCCGTCTTAGTACAACGACTGCAACAACTCTGGGACAGCCCTCCGATCGATTAGCCGGCGACAGTAGTTATGGATACCCGCGGCCAAATCCCATCGCATCCCCTGACACCACTCAGACAGATATCAACCTCAGAGACATCTCCGTCGAGAAACCAAACCTAGCGCACACCAGCATTCCTCTGGATATAAACGCGAGTGCAGCAGGGAAAGATCCGGCGACTTTGGGTTTGTGGCCAGCAAGCACGCGGAGAAAGTCGGAAGTTTTGATACAATAGATGGCGTTTCGTTTGACTGAAGGATAGGATAGCTTGGCACACGTATGTTCTTGCAGGGGGGGGGGTGGTCTTACCACACTACGGGTTCGCGCTAGTGGGGTCGCCGTCGTAGCTTACTTACTCTATGAATCAAGGGCCACAACATAAACCCACAACCCCAATCATTAAATCGGAATTTACAACACAAACTTCCCGGCCAAGCTGTCAACCAAGGAGACGTCTGCAAAACTCATTCGGCGCATCAAATACATCATGGCCCCACCCAATACCCAGCTTGCCGGAGCGAAGAAGCGCAAACGTAACTCCATGGACAAGACCTATAGGCCGATAAGAAGGCTCAAGCGGACGATGCCCGGAGAGCCACAGGCAGAGTTGCGCCGATCCCCACGATTTGCGCCATTTCCGTTCTTCGAACTGGTCAGTCCTGCTCCCCTTCATCCTCACTTTATTTTGCTAACAAGCCATAGCCAACAGAGTTGCGTGACATGATTTACGAAGAGGTTTGGAAGGGCACTCCACCAATCCAGCTCCAAGCTAGAACTCTCCCCAAGCCTGATCGCGGCCAGCTGATCAAGCAGCATGGCCTATGCCGAGATTTCAGGGGCCCACCGCAACAAGGGCTGCCTCGATGGCTTCTTGCGAGCAAAACCATGCTGCATGAGGGTCTTGAGCAGCTGTGCTTCCGGGGTCGGTGGGATGCCGACATTACAACCAAGCAGCCACTTCCCCGCATAACCATAGAGCATTTCCCGCGCCGCCTACTCCTCACAGGAATTCGGTATGGAGAACCATCGGTCGCTGCTTCACTTCAAGACCCAGAACATATTGACCTCCAACTCCACAGTCCTATAGGAGACGTGCAGAGTATCTACACGAACAACGAAGCTATGGGGAAGGTCACGAGCCTCTGGCTTGATGTGAGCGTGACGTACAAACATCTCTTCGGCAATCCTGAAGCCTATCGAATCGATCTTGAGCCTCTTGGTTTCTTGGGGAATAATTTTTCGAACCTCCAGAATCTTCATGTTCGCTTCAAACTTAGATACGATTCTAGGAAAACCACAAGCCATGCACTCCAAACGCTGGAACGGAATCGCGGCATTGCTGTCGCGCAGTTGGCCACACTGGTTGCGGGCAAGAATCGGGACTGGTCGACGGTTAAAATATTCAAGGCGAAAGAACGAAGGGAACGATGGACAGTGACCGCTCGGCGCCAGTTCAGTTTTAAGAGTCTCGTTGCAAAGCGCTCGCAGGGAAATGTTCCTCCACTATCCGACATTTTAACTTTGACTGCTCGGGAGCTCGAGAATCTCAGAACTAAGGCTGGGGAAGGATCTATTAAAAGACCTGGCGGTTGGGTGTGTATTGCTTAAGGCTAGCCAGGATAATGACGCAATCCTACCAACTAGCATGTATACCAAATCAACTTGACAATTTTCCTATACAATAGAGATAAGTGTCCGACACATCGTGATCTTATCAAGAAGATAAGTGCAATGTGTGACTTGAGGAATTAGTTACTACCATCTTATAGGCGGTTCATGTCAGCCTCTACTATTGACACTATATGTGGTACGTTAGATAAAGCATACATGGAACCTCTCAGCGACATCTCTAATCTAGTACAGCTAAGGTATACGGAAAGGGAATTATTAGGTAGATGACTATGGCTGCGTACAATGAGAAACTATAGTTACGCTGTTAACTTTCCAGTAGTTCTAGCCACCTTAACGAGACCCCTGTTCCGATCTCGGATTTCAGCAAACAGTGGCCTCAGGGGGGAGGATCTAGCTAAAATACATCGTTATTCTCTGCACAAAGCTTACGGGCTAAGGGCGTTTATATGAGTGGCCGAACGACAGCACTTCCGGTAACGTTGTGGCTTGGCCCCTTATTTTCAGCTTGGGGCAACACGGCGTCGCCTATATTACAGCGGCTTCTCTACCAACCAGATCTTGTAAGAAGAATTGAGGTTTCACTGTCATCTAAGTAAGTTTGCTAGTTCGCGCGCAGCAAAGAAGAAAAGAAATGCAAAAGATAGTAACTTGTCAAGGATATACTAGTCTATATTAGGGAGTAGTACCCCTATATCTACGTATTATTACTCTTTTTTAAGAACTAACTTAAGCTTAACAACATACGACCCTCAGCCTCCATGTGGCAAAGCCGACTGTGGAGGATATAAAGAGGTGAACTTCGGCAAGTCTACCAAAAAAGGTGGTGTCTGTCCTAAGTGTTGATATGATAGTAAGACAAATTCTATTCAAAGCCTTATCCTGGAGCTTACTAGTAATATAGATAATTGCACGGTTTGGAAATGGAGGATAGGAACGAGGCTTGGTACCAACACTCGCCAGCCTCAGCACAGTGCAGTCTTAGTCTCGATCAGCGATCTTGCAATAGATAGATAATACCATTCCTTTTCATCCCGAATATAACTTGCAGGCTTAGCTCCTCATTCGCCGAAATTTCCCAACCCATGAAGTAATCAAGCCAGATACAGTAAGAAGTAATTAAGTAAGAATAAGGTCAGTGATGTATAAATACAGGCAGGCAGCTCTCAACCCAGACTGCAACGTGTTCCTTCCGTTTTCCAGTCAATTCCCAGCATGTCTTACATAACCCACGTGCACCTTCATCGACATCTACCACAAGGAGTCAAGCAAATTATTGCGCACGGCGGCGGTTGTTGGATTGGCGAGGTTGACAAGTTCACAGTGCTGAAGTTTCCCTATACTGCTGAGGAGATGAAATGGATTCAGATCAAAGCGCAGATTCTCAGCATCCTCAGAAGTCATCCTCGTATCGTTCAATCGAAAGGCCTGACGGAAGATGGCCTTCTTCTAGAGTTTTCCTCAAATGGCAATTTGCATAACTACCTCACTGCGCACCCAGAAGTATCCCTCAAGCAACGCCTAGCCTGGTGTATATAGGCCACAGAAGCCGTAGCCTATCTCCATTTGAAATGAGTCCTTCACTGCGATCTTTGTCATGATAACATTCTAATTGACCTCGACCTCAATCTCACACTTGCCGACTTCCAGGGCCAATACTTTTCTGCCAACGGAGATATCCTTTTAGACGGCCTTTCTCTCGAGTCTACCAAGGCGTACCTCCCTCGTACACTAGCAGACTATGCAAGCATAAGGACAGACCTCTTCGCTCTTAGGAGTACTCTTTATTTTATCATAACAGGTCACGAGGTTTTCTGGGAGTTAGACGGTTCCGAAGACGAGGATGAAATAACGCGCTGATTCGCTGCTGGAGAATTTCCTCTGGACCCGCATATATGCACTACTATTACCGAAAAGTGCTGGAAACAACTCTAATCCTCGGCGGAACAGGTTCTGACTGATCTAGGACTTGTCCAGGATGCCATCGCTCGTGGCGAAACGCTACACTATGCTTCAACGAACGATACACCTCCGACAGTATCGTGGCTGAGCGGCCTTTGCGATGAGATGCAGACGCCGAAGGTACCGCCTCCGTGTCGCCAGCTAATTGGATTCCAACAAAAGCACTGTGGAATTTGGAAATCTGTCAACTATGGCGGCGAATCTGAGAATGCGAAGGAGCACCACAACTCTAAGAGAGATTTCGTTGGTATTGATTTCGAGAGAAAGTTAGATATTATTTATCAATAAAGTCGACATGCATAATTGCAAGGACCTGATACGCTTCAAGCGACGATGGTCCTCAGAGGACAGATCATATGCGAGTGCGGGTCTCCCTCGATCACTTTGGTTCTCCTGCAGTGAATTCTGCAGCTGCAGCGACATGGCGCCTCCGAATCTGCCACAACTCCCTCTGTCGGATCCAGCAAGATCTAGGAACTTGCCCGACACCGCGCGCGACTTCTATCCTGCACCTACTGCTCATACTACTACTACTTAATAACATATCCCGTTTGCATATTATCGGCAGGACCGCCCGCCAAAAACGAGCACGAATAGGTCGAGATAGTGGGTTAGAATAGGCCAGGAGGTATTGGTAAGTAGTAGTAAACTAACCTATCTAATCTTATTAGTATTAACCTAACTATAATAAGTAACCTTACGTAGGCCATGTTAGAATCCTAGAAGTACAAGCTAGTATTAAAGCTATATCTATGAGGGGATGATGAGTATTAGGAAGGCGAGAATAATGTTAGGTACTAAGAGCTGGCTAGGCCTAAAGGCCGGCTGGCCTGGCTAAGCCTGAGTACTAGCCAGTGGGTCATAAGCCGGCTATGAGCTAGGCCGAGTGGCCATAGTACAGTGAGCTCAGTGAGCTCTGAGCCTCTATATACTATTCCACACCGGATACCAGCTGATAGCTGCTATTCGCACCTTTTTGGGTTGTTTTGGCGCAGTGGTGTAGAGCCGCGCCCTGACAACTGACATATACATAGTACACAATCACTGCTTAGGTACCTAATTCTTTGTTCGATATGGACAACTCATTGTCTTCTATACTTAGCACTCAGCACTAGGATTTATTCACCCACTGTCCAGCCCTTTGTCCTGTTATAGCCCACAAAGAGGTCTTTGCCTCACTACGCACAGTGGCCACAAACGTTCTTGACCTGATAGTATTTTATCAAATCACCGTTTTTCCCTTCTCTACTCTGGTACACACCACAACTCATATCGGCTTCCTTACATCGTAGGATACCATTTAACAACATTATAATGCGCCTACTCATCCTTACCGCCATTTTCGCCGCCCAAGTTGTCTCCGGCGTAGCCCTGCCAAAGCCCACCCCCTGCGCTGCTATTTGCAAAGTCTCTACAGATGCTAAGTTTGTAGGCGCCGAAGTTAGCGTTAGCATTCAACCTGGCAACTCAGCTACTTCAACCACTGGGCTGACTTCTTCTTCTTCTTCTTCTTCTTCTTCTTCTCCTACTACGACTTATACGTCTACCAACGCCCAATCCAGACCTGTATATGCATCAAAGCCGAGGGTCTATGTGACCATTACGGATTATACTGTTGTGACGCCGCAATCAACGCTTATATCGACTTCGACTGTGCATGTTACTGTCACGGCCACTAGTACCGTTAAGCCTTCTCTCTCAACTTCCTCTTCGGACTCAGGAGTCGTGTCATTGATTGAGCCAACTAAGTCTACTTTACGCACTTCTCTGCCTACTTCGCCAGTCTGGTATTCTGGCCCCAATATCCCGCTCCCTACGTACAGCCAGTTAGATAAGACAACTGCAGGTTCCTCTTACACCTCTACAAAATCCATCGGCACTCAAAAGAGCTCAATTGTACCTTCATTCACAGTAAGTAACAACACAACGAAGACGAGCAGTGCCAAAAAGTCAAGCGCTCCTACTTCTTTCACTACAACTTCATACTCAACCACCACCACAAGTGCTCCTGCAACTTCAAACTCCGCAGTCGCAACCACGAGTCCTTCTCCCTCTTCAAAGAAGGTCCTCACCCTGACCGCAATTACGACTGCTACATCGATGAGCACGACCTACGTCTCTCACACTTCGACTCCCAGCACATCTGTGAGGCTGGAGCCTACAACATCCACCGTGCCTTCTGCCCACTCGAGCCCCTCATCATCCACCCCCGCCGTCATGGTTACGCCGATCAAGCAGTCTTCCACCGCCGTCGTCGTAACACCCATTCATCTCCAACCCACCGCGAATACGCATCTCCGCAGACGCGACGAGAATGGTGACGGCGCAACGACTATCAATACTACGACCCGACCAGGACGTCTAGTGAGCACCCCCTCTTCCTCTGTGGAGTCTACGCCCGAAGCCGATGAGCCAAAGTGTTCATCTACAGCACCATCTTCGCAGGCCAAGACTGCACAGGCCAAGATGTCTGTGAAACCCACGCCGGCTTCTACGACTCCCAAGAGCGATGGGAATAAGGATGCGAAGACGATAGTCATCTCACAAGATCCACGCTGTCCGTATCCATACCCGGGTATCCTCTGCGGCGGGCCGAAGACGACGCTGAGCACGAAAACGGAGAGTAGCGAGAAGCCCGAGAAGACTAGGTCTGCATACTGCCCTTATCCCTATCCCGGCGGCAAGGGTAGGAAGTGCTGATGGGCCTCCACACTGCTGGAAGGATTGTTTGTTTCATTTGTTTTTGATTGTGGCTGACCTTTTGTTTTGGAGGGATAGGGAAAGAGAGGATAACGAAAAGAACAAGGGGAAAGAGAAGAATAGAAAGATTTCTTGGAAGCAGACGGTCGTTTTGGTTCTGAGCGGCGAAGCTGTGCTGAAGCCGACCGAGCCCAGCGCTACCACGATGCTGGCTATCTTGAAGCCGATCCCAGCGAGAACGATCATGTGAACGCCGAGTTGAAAATGTTGAGGGATAACGGTGATCGGGGGGATATGATAGGTATCGCGCATTGCAAGGGGTAGAATTTTGCGATGACACTGCATTGTTTTGGTCATCGGAATTTTTGTCCACAGTCTTATTCTTACATGTCCTCTCGGACTACTTCCTAGATCTCCATCATTGTCCACTGGCCTGTCGATCCGTGATCCTTGTTTTATGGTCATGCCCGAACGGGAATTTCTTTTCGGCACAGTCTGCGAGCAGCCGATGATGTACGTTATGCGCGGCTTGTGTATATTCCCTGATATCGATGTTCCTACCTGAACCCTCATCACCGCCATCAAAGACCTCATAGCTGAACCATCCCCTGAAGCCAGTGCGAAGAACTGCTGTCGTAACATCAACGACGGGCAGATAGCCACCATTGTACGGCAGCGGCCTGAAGTCATGACTCCATCTGCCCCGTGGCTTCAAGCCAGACTCGTCAGGCTCTTTGCTAAAGGGCTCCGGCACCATATATGCGTCGCTGATCTGGAGAAGGTATATCTTCTCCTTGGGTATCGTGGACTTTAGATCGTCCAAGCTGTTCTGAAATCTCTCGATCAACTCGATCTTTGAAACGTCATCCAGAAGTCCAGACTCGGTTGTCGGATCCGCCCACTCGCCACCTGCGGTTTGGAAAGTGTCCAAACAGAGACCAATGTTTTCTCTATCCACTTCTTTGACGATCCTCCACACGTCTTTCCAGTCTGGAGCATGTGTGCTCCAACACCAGTTCTCGTACGCGACCTTGAAACGGTGCTCCTTTAACATATCGCACAGCTCTCTCAGATCTGGCACCACGCTACCCAAATCAAGCTTCTCAAGCGGAGTATCCGAGCTCCCCACCTGCAGTAGATCCGTTCCTGCCGCCTTCATTATCCTAACCCAACCCTTGGCGCGCTCAAAGGCATCCTTCCTTCCATCCTCCCCGTTCGCATTCAGCGCACCTTCCCTCCACCCTTCAAAGTTGGAGAAGGGCTGCAGCATCATGATGCCCAATTTGCGCCTGTCGCATTCCGCCTTGATGGCTTCGGCGGCCTTGCAGAGCTCATCATAGTCCTTCGGAGCGACTTCACGGCCGAGAAGTGTGGAGCCGTAGGAGAGAATGTCGGGGAAGGAGAGCTCGATGGCTGTGAAGCCAGCGCTTGAGATGGCGTCCAGGCGGTCGAGGAGGGGTGGCGGGGAGGAGGGATTGCCGAGGGAGCAGCTGGCATAGCTGATGGGAATGGTTTGCAGGGAGTCGTGGTCGAGCGACATTATGGGGTACGACGTTGAGTGATGGGCAGAAACGGTGGTGGTGGGGGCGGGGAAGACAAGCGAGTTGGCGTGTTTGGTGGGATGAGATACAACATTCAAAATGTTTATGATAATGACGTAGTCTGCGGTGGGCCTGCGACTTCGATGAAAAACAAATGGTACGTGGAGGAGACGTAGGTAGTACTCTTCGATGCTAATCGAGGTAGCAGCATCATCCCTCTTTTTTCTACTACCTATTGGTAGTGCGCGACTGTTCAGTGTTGAGGAAACTTGTGTAGGGGTGAGAAGAGGTGGCCGTGCGGATCAATTCCGCGATGCGCCCTGAGTCAGTCACAGCCACACTCCACTACACAGCAGCTCCAGTGGATAGCACAGCTATATTGTGTTCACATGCTACAGCGTGGCGTGACGATGGAAACGGGCTTGAATGAAAAAAAGTCTGGGCCGAATGGTATGAAAGCGGCGAGGCCAACCAAAAAATCAGCTTCACCGCCTCCGAGCAGCCAATCAAACGCCCTCCGACTCCGTCCGCTCTACGTAACAGTTCCTCGACGACTCACAAGGCGCCCCACGATCTTTGCACGTCGAGCTCAATAGCAATACAAAAACCATATTCGATCAACTGCCAGTTTTTTCAAGTGCGCTCTTTCGTTTGCTAGAATTGAGATTGGAAAAGACGCCTGGGGCCATGTCTTCTGTAAGCGCAGAGTTCTTGGTCCATTCCGCCGCTTGGAATCTCCACTGACCTCTGTTTAGTTCTACATTGAGAACAAGTCGGTGGGCGACTCGCAAAACTCGGAGGATTGGCGCATTCGAGGCTACAATCCGCTCACGCCTCCAGATCTGCTCCAGCACGAGATCCCCCAGTCCGCGAAATCGAAAGAGACTGTCCTCAGCGGGCGCAACGAGGCGGTCCAAGTGGTGCAAGGCAAAGACCCTCAACAGCGATTGCTCGTTGTCATCGGCCCATGCTCGATTCATGACCCGGATGCCGCGCTCGAATACTGTGATCGATTGCTCAAGCTGAAGGAGAAGTACAAGGATGACCTCCTCATCGTCATGCGCTCGTACTTGGAGAAGCCGCGGACAACTGTGGGGTGGAAGGGCTTGATCAACGATCCGGATATCGACAACACTTTCAAGATCAACAAGGGACTACGTGTGTCGAGGAAGTTGTTCGTGGACTTGACGGAGAAGGGCATGCCTCTGGCGAGCGAGATGCTGGACACCATCTCCCCACAGTTTCTAGCCGACTTGCTGAGCGTGGGAGCGATAGGAGCGAGGACCACCGAGTCACAACTACATCGTGAGCTCGCATCTGGCCTGTCGTTCCCGGTAGGCTTCAAGAACGGCACCGATGGCACTCTGGGCGTTGCAATTGATGCCATAGGGTCGGTCAAGCATCCCCACCATTTCCTCTCCGTGACAAAACCCGGTGTCGTCGCCATCGTAGGCACCACTGGCAACGATGACTGCTTCGTCATTCTGCGCGGCGGCAACAAGGGTACAAACTACGACGCAAAGAGCATCAAGGAAGCGCGCGAGAAGCTGGAAGCCAAGGGCCTCAACGCGCGGTTAATGGTAGACTGCAGCCACGGCAACTCCGAGAAGCAGCACAAGAATCAGCTCAAGGTCGCCCACGCTCTGGCGGAGCAGATCGCTGCGGGCGAGACGGCCGTCATGGGTGTCATGATCGAGAGCAACATCAACGAGGGTGAGTAATTTCCGCTCAAGCATGTCGGCACATAGTGACCTGGAATATAGGCAACCAAAAAGTTCCTGCCGAGGGGAAGGCCGGGCTGAAGCATGGTGTGAGCATCACCGACGCATGCATCGGCTGGGATGACACGGAAATAGTTCTCGAGGAGCTTACAACCGCGGTGCAAAAGAGACGGTCCGTTCTGGGCGCCAACGGCACGCAGTGATAACTTCTCCGTATCTTTGATGATCCAGGCGCGTAGTGTTGGGACGGGAAGGTTTGGACGTTTCCGGGGCTTCAAAATACTCAATTCGGTGCCAATTCGGCTGTCTAGCAAGAGCAGCCGTGTGACCACGCACGTCTTCATGTTTCTCTCTGTGACTGCCTCCCGGTGTGTTGCCTGTGACGCAAATGGCCGATTGTTGCAGCCTTCGGAAACTGAGCAAAGATGCTTCGCTGTATAGGTGCAGCGAAAGCGTCGAGGGTTGGTCGCCGGCTACCTTCCCATAATGGAACCTGCAGGTGCGATGGAACAACGACACGGAGTCTCCGACGCAGTCGCACTTTCCACACAATCGAGACTCACCGGTTTCTCCCCGACATGGATCGGTCTCCAGCATCTTTCCCCACATCCTCGCATCCTCACATCCTCGCTTCACCAGCAGATACGCTGCAGCCTGCCTCACCCACGAGGGACGCACAGCGTGAGCACAGCTGCTGACGCCAAAACACAATTCGCTGCACTTCTGTACACCAAGCGCTCACGTCCGACAAGATGGAGACAGTCCACGTAGGGCTGAAACGACCAGCCTTTTCCACCAACATGCTGCATGGATTTGCCACACGACTGTCCAGATCGGATCTTTAGGCGAATGCAGTGTTGCTTTGTAGAAACATCCTGTATGGTGGGGTCAATAGCCGATCACGCACACTGCCACTTTGCTCTCGCATTATTACCACGGCTCACCAACGTTGACCCTCAGCCCAGCGCAGTTCATCGGGGCCTCCGGCGGCTCAAGTCAGGCTCTGTCCAACTTGATCTTCACGTACTCAAGAGGAGCAATCGCGCCAACGTCTCATGGAACGATGATCTTCAACTGATCTGCTCAACTGATCTGCAAAGGTATATCTGGACCACTACTAGGCCCCAATCCAGCAAATGGCTCGCACATTCACTGTGGCGCATCAAGCGGCTGCGCCACATCTGTTGACAGTCACAACCACCACTGCATGCTGTAAATCGGCCGAGTTCCCGCTGTAAGCCCAATCAGCCCCCATGGCCAATTTTGTCCGGATGCAAAAAACCTGCCCCTTTACCGCACACATGCTTTAGCGCCAACGCACACCGCAAGTTTACGGTTCCACCATACCTCGGACTCAAATTATTGAGCTCTGCCGCCTCGGTTTCCCTGCCTTATCAACCTACACTGTTGTCTCTTGGCGCTCATCCCCGCACATCTCTGAATCGAAAGCTTTCGAGGGCTACGATTCCGGTGATCAGAACACTGCTTTCGTTCTCTGCCCTGCACCAAGCTACTTGCCACCCATAGAACCCTAACTTCATCTGAAGAGTTGGGATGGAAACATCTCTGTGGCGTGGCATCATCAGTTGGCTGATAAAGTACAAATGATGTGCAGTCACTGGCAAGGTATGGTTAGGCTATGGCCTGATTGCGTCCGCAAGGCAAACGCTTAGGATATTCATCATTGGTTTAACCACCAACGGTTCCCCAACATCCTCGTATGTGCTGTCGCGCAAGTCCCCTTTTCTCATTCACGTTTTCCAGGATAATCGCTCGGCGTCTCCCGGCGTAGCGGGCCGTTGCTCGTTTCCATACCCCCCCCCCACTTGAGAGGTACCCATCTCTTTCTTCCAGCAGCCTTCCTGTTCCAGCTTGATTCATTTTCCTGATCTCCATGCCCTAGTCATGGGTCACCTTGCCCAATCTCCCTTCGGCTGCACGCTGGTACCCACCAAACGGGCTCTTGGGAAGTCTCAATGACCATTCACATATGCCGGTACCACCCAAAGGCCAAGCATACAGCCGCCTGCGCCACAGCTAGTCATCCAGCACATTGTTTTGTTTTATGATTGCCAAACTCGAGGGCAAGCCTTCCTATGGCCCGTGCTGAGCCATGTGGAAGTTGGCAGATTCATGATACCACGCTGCCATATCACATGAGGCGGCATCTGCCCTTCAAAGGGATCCATACTGCCGGATTCCTGCAGGTTGCCTGTTTCCAGGGGCCCGTTCGTGGGCTGAGAGTCGTAGCTGCAAAATTGCCCTACAAATCGCTCTGTCAATGATTGGCAGACATTCTTCAAGCGGTTGGTCACAACATCGGTTGCCGATCAACGTTATTCCGGTGCATGCTGCCATGTCGATCTCGGTGTTGCTATGACTGGTCTGAACATTCGGTACTCGGTCTCTGGATGTAGAATGATGAAGCGCTTGCGATAGACACTGCGAAGTGGTCGTGTTCAACGTGGACCCTCGTCCCAAGCAAGCGCAGATCAACTGCAGGCTATAAACTTAGCTGTATGTTGAAGCTAGAGGCCGCCCTCGGCTACCATGCAATTGCATCAGACGGGGGCTAAGCTTGACTTGTGATAGCTCTTTTTGAGGCCAGCCACACGCCTCATCTCTTCCCGCTGTCTGGTTCCTCCATTCGCGGAGTGTGGGTGGGTAAAGCAGCATTCTGATACCGATAATCCCTTGCCCAATCATCCAAGCACAGACCTTACTCTCCAGAGTAACCACAACTTATTCGCTTTCGTCTTCCGAGTACAATTTTCAGGCACCTATAAGGTCTTGCCCAGACTCCGCTTAATGGGCTTCGTCGATGCCTCCTCATCCTGCTGGTGAACGACCCCTCTTTGGAGTTCGCTCTATCCAAAGCACTGAAACATCTCCATCACCATTACGCAGTCGTTCGCTATTGGCATTATTTGAGTCACTCACCAGCTCAACGCCCCCCTTATCACAAACCAACACACCATGGCTGTACCATATGATGGCTCACAACCCGACTACGACAGAATCGACGCGCGCGTTCAGCACTCTCATCGAGAACCCGCACCCGATGCCCAGGCAAATGAGCCTACCGACTCCGACTTTGTGGCAGTTGGGGGCCAATTTCCAGAAAGGAGAGGCTCTTATCCCCACGATCTGTACATTAGCGAGACCGAAAACAATGATTCACAGTCTCGCCAAATGAGCGAGGCTGAATCATCTGTTCCTTCATCTGCTAGTGCAGGCAACCGTCCCCCGCTTGACAGCTCACCCACTGCGCCCGTCCGGCCCCACCTCGGCCCTTGGATGGAGTTTGACGACTACCGTCGTGAACGTCAAAGGTCGGATCGACGGATCCGACGCAGGTACAGACGTCGTTCTGGTAGGTATTCCTCTCTTCTTTACTCTTGTGGTTGGCCTTCTCCCTCAGCACCCCATTTCCACCACCCTCCTCACATGTTCCCCAGCAAAAGGGGGCGGTCTTTCAAGAGGCTATTCAAAGACACAAAAACAGACCCACCGAGAGGGTCTTTTAAATGACGCGTGCTTCCTCAACGTTCTCAACTCTTACAAAATACCCGATAAGCACTCTCTAACAACACGTAGGGCCAGGCAGCGGAAGCTCGAGGGAAGATTCCACGGAGCATCCTCATTCCGATACCACCATAGGGCACTCTCGCGAACATGATGGAGATGATGAACGTGGTCACACGACACCTACACCCAACTTCTCTCCTAGTCGAACCCCATCTCATCGCTCGCTGGGAACAGACGAGGGTGGTGATTCGATGGCGGAACCTGAGTCACCACACCCTTTCTCGGCGGTCAATCGATACAATCCAAGTCGTGGAAGAGATGCCTTGGACCAAGCTGAGGAAAGATTCCCCGGTCACTTTGATGGCCGCGCGTCAGGGTGAACATTTTTGCTCATCCTGTCGGACGAAGCGCCGAAGTTTGACAATGGCTTGTCGCTTCCGTCCACGCACAATTATAGGTATCGTCGCATTTTTTCAAGGACCATGGAATCAAAGACCTCTCTCCCGGGTCCATCCGGCGCCCGATTCGTAAGTATGAGGCTTTCCCTCGCTCTTTGTGCTTCATTTCCTTTCTCCGGGATTTCTTCAGCTTTCGCCTTTCAGAGAGTATTGCACTGGTGCAACTCTGGTTTTTCGACAAGCTGCAATCCACCACATTCCTGTCTTTTCTTGATCAACCTTCTTCTTCTCTGAATGTACAATACTTGCACACAAAACTTCAACCGTAAAAGCAGTTTCTGGCTATCCAGTGAACCGTTCCACCTCTTGCAACTTCAGCTCTGTTGATTTGAACTTCTAACGCGAACACTCAATCCAGAGAAGCGGGGATCCCTCATTCCGTTTCCCGAGTTGTCGTAGAAGATGAGAGCGCACGACCTCAACGATATACAAATGATTGAAGGAAGATGGAGAGAGAAGCATCAATGTCAGCCCAGTTGTCGGTGCGTTGGCAATATGTAAGGTGAAGCGGGGTGTGCATGAGAATAAGCGTCCATTTGGTCGTGCCGCAGCGGCCTTGTGCTTAGCTGCGTACGGTATCCCCGCGCAGCCACAGCATACACAGTACGTACTGACGACTTCTCCGTACCATCCGAAGGTTTCCTCCATCGTTGGAGGTTGCAATTGACTTTACTCGGACGCCACTAGCTTGCTCGGCAGAGACAAGTTCCCGTCCAAGCACGGTCCCCTCTTGCAGCCGGGTGGTGGTCGGGGCTTTTCGGGAAACTTTCGCCGCTACCAACTGCACGACATCATGACATTGCGAACGTGACCTTCGTCATCAATGTTAACAGCAACTTCATCAAAGCTGTGGAGGTGAAGGATTCAAGGAAGATATGGCAAGGTTATCAGGCTTGCAGAGGGAGGTTTTGAAGCTTTATCGGGCGTGTTTGAGGGCTGTGAGGGAGAAACCCGCGGTGAGTTTTTCCTGGATGCTGGACTTCGTGTAGGTACTAGGATGATGGCTGATTGAGGGAAGAACACGAGGGCGAATTTTCAAGAGCTTGCTAGGTTAGTATCGACATATGGTGAAGGTGGGCGGGGTGGAGCTACTACTAATTCCAAACTAGATCAGAGTTCCGCAACAATGTCCAACTCAACAAGAAAGATTTTGGCACGATCGAGTATCTTTTGAGGAAGGGGAGGAGGCAGTTGGAGACTTACTCGGACCCTGGGATCAAGAACGTTTTGAAATGAGGCGGCAAACGATTAAGAGGAGGAGAGAGGGGCTCGAGCTACAAATGCGTATACAAATATGGCGTCAATATCCTACGGCCGTCTATCTATTCATCTATCTACTGCTTGAATTCTGTCACGACTAGATCTGTAGATCGAAATTGAGCACTGCACTTTTGTTCGATTACTGATGCTATCAAAATGAACCACTCCGCTTTGCTTGAACAACTTGGATTTCGGATATCTTAGACTTTGGAATTTCAGCGTACATGTGGTGTGATGGTCTGGATGTGAGAAGGGCGGAGTATATGCTAGGCAGTTGGTGAGTGCTGGGGATTGAACGAAGGGCACGGAATTATTCAAGGGGCATCACATGTACATGAGCCTGTATTTGCGTAACACCTGTCATGGAAAGTCACACCACATACACACACAGATAAATAAAAACTGTATATATTTTCAGTTTATTTTCAGCGGGAAGAAGATAATTATTACACGATACAGATGGATGCCACGAATTCTCAACTTCTCCCCTGAATCCCTCTCACACATTACATCCGAAGCAGGCGCAGATATAGAAGATACAAACCGACTATTGATACAATTTAATCATAAACTCGTAGCCATGCACACCCAAATCCTGAGACTCCTAGCAATGCTTTTTTTCTTCGTCGTCCGTCGTCATCGCCGCCCCATCATGCATCCCCCATTTCCCTCGAATCCATCTACTCAATATCAATCTTCCTTGGCTTCTGGGCCTTGGCCTTCGGAACAATCACGCTCAGAATACCATTCTTCAGACTCGCCTTGACTGCATCCTGGTCAACTCTGGTCGGGAAACTGAAGCTGCGATGGAACTCTCCAACACTGCGTTCGCTGACCCAGTACTTTGGTCCAGGCGTCTCGTCCTTCTTGGCGACTTGCATCTTCTTCGACGCTTCGGGCTGGTTGGCGACTTGCTTGTCTGCATTGGTGGCTGCAGGGGCTTCGTCTTCGTCCTCAACCGTCGGGTTTCTGTCCTCGATGGCAGCAGTCGGAAGTTGCCCTTCTTCACGAACATGTTCGTGGCGCCCGGAAACCGTCAATGTGCTCGTGTCCGTCCACTCGATGTTGATGTCCTTTTGCTCGATGCCTGGGAACTCGCCATGCAATTCATAAGCGTCTCCGACTTCCTTGACATCAAACTTGGGCGTGAAAGACTGGATGCTGCGGAAAGATTGGCTGTCGGGGAAATTGCGGAGAGTGCGGCGGTCGTAGTCGTCCATGAGACGGAAGAGGGGAGCGAACTCCTGAGTGAAGCGTGGGAAGAGAGACATTGTTGCTGGTGTGTTGGAGAAAGTGCGCGTGGAAAATGCGGTAGGCTTCGTAATGCGGTGGATGTTCTGAGGAACTCTTCGTAGAGTGTTGCGGAGTGGTTGCATATAAAGTTTGGTTTCTGTGCTGATGATTGCTGTTGTTGTTCTGATGATGGACTTGAAGGCATCGAGGGCGGTGGTTTATATACTCGAGATGGATGATTTCTAGAGCTTTCGTTAGCGGGGTGGATTGTTCTAGATTTGGTGTTGAAAAGGTCTTGGCTGAGCGAACGACTACGTGATGGAAATGTGAGGATGTTCGGAGAAATCTCGGGGGGTTTCTAGAAATTTCGAGCAGTCACTCGAGACGACATGAACGCACACATTTATGAGGCATTGATGCACTGCTAGAAAGTTCGGGAATGAACTTGCGAAGACTCTTTTGATATCTGCCTTCTCACTGGATTGTACCTTTACGCCCTAAACGTACGTGTTGCGAGGCGTGTCACATGAATCACGTGATGATGCTACGTTCGGTTCTCTTGTGCAGTTTGTCTCAAAGAAGTCTATAGTATACTCATCAGTCTATTATGTAATTCTATGTATGTTGCCATCGCTTTGGTCGGTGTAAAACAGATTAACACAGCCAAGGAGTCCTCGATGCCTGTTGCCGCTGATGAGGGCCTATACTTCGTTCCTTGGGCATCCAACACCGGCGAAGAATGTATTTTAAGCGTCATCCAAAATCTTGAAGAGGTTCGACACACTAGTGCACGTCAAGTCGTGCGCGAGTTGTCGATCTTCATGACCAGGATGTCGCAGGCCCCAGCCTCCGTGAGCTGATCCATCACTATCGCAATTTGCTTCTTCAAGACCATGACAGATACCGCGACCCAGCCATCCTCCTCCAACGAGGTGGTCGTAGGGGCACGTCGGCCAGGGGTGATCTTGCATGCAGCAGTAAGCTTAGCACGCTCAATGTTGTATGTGCAAAGAACGTATTTCTGGGCGGTAATGACTCCCTTGATCCTGGCGGTGATGAGGTCCACCAGTTTCGAATCTGATGGGTGCTTCGACTTGATAAGGATGGCGCTCGACTCCACCACGGTCGAAATGGCGGTCAAACCCGCAGCACGCATGGTCTGATCAAGTCAGTGGAGCTCCTCCAGGGGGTGATGGTCCCCTCTGTTTATCACCACGATGGCCCACGTACCTCTCCAGACTCTACCAGATCGACGATACCGTCTGCGACACCAAGTGCGCAGGCAGCTTCGACACTGCCGCCCACGAATTTGATGTTTGTCCTCAGCTTTGCCTCGCCGTTGGAGTCGCCACCTGCAGCGCCAGCTTGTTGCGCCTCCAGCTTCCGGAAATACTGCTCGGTGAGGTTTGTGAAGCTCGTGACGACGTTCTTTCCAATGAGATCTTCCGGTTTCGTCAGGGCACCCTTCTGCGGCACCTGAACCTGCAACTTGCACTTGCCAAAGTCAAGATCCAGCACCTCCTCCACACCAGTCGTGGCCGTGGGCGGCACGGCGCATTCATGCTCGGCTACCTGGTCCCGCCCAGTTATACCCAAGTCCACCCTTCCTTCCCCGACGAAGGTGGGGATATCGGCGGCCGGAAGAAATACCAGAGCAAGCGGGTGGTTCTTGACGAGAGCGATGTCGAGCCGTGAGTGGCGGTGGAATTGGATGTCGGAACCGTGGAGGAGGTCCAAACAGGCCTGGTGCAAGCGGCCCTCTACATACATGTACGATTAGCGAAGCTTGGTATGACGGTAGGCAGCTCCATACTCTTCGGCACCGCAAACAACAGCCGGTCATTCAGACTGTACCCCAACACGTCAGAAAGGAACGGTAGACTTCGACTCGCCTCCCGTGGCCTGCCCACAACAACATTGTCGCCATTGACGCCGTTCGTAACAGAGCCCATGGTGGTTTGCAGAGGAGGGACGGGTTGAGACTCACGAATTGACCAGATCCATCTTTCTATAGAAAATGCGCACACTGCTGGGGTTTGGGGGACCGGGGTGTGAAGGCGTGCTGCTAGTCTTCTTGTCGACACAGCGTGCAGACGAGGGTATACGTGAGGCAGTCCTATTGGATCCACTGATGCACACACACAATGCACTACGGGGCTATGGGGGGTGGGACGTGGTGTGGGCGTACTAGTAGTTTTGCGGTGCTCGACGCTGGAATGGATCAGGTATCGTCAAGCCGAATAGCTGCATGTAGAGTCAGTCAGAGAGAGGTCGCTAGTTTCTCCCGTCTGCCCAGAATGCTCGGTGGCGAATCAACCCCGTGCCACCGCAAGTACAACGTACAGGCCATTTTCATTTATCGGACACACATCAGTAACAAAGGACCAGGAGGACTCACCAAGCTCCGATATGCGGGCAGAGATTGATGGGCCAGACGACGCACCAATCAGCGTGCCCATCCCCCACCACGGGCGTCTAGCCGACATCGGCTAGTGCAGCCGTGTCCACGTGACAGCGATGGGCGGGCGGTGAATGCCGGCACAAAAGTTCGCTTCTCGGGCGTCGGCCGCACAGCCATTTTGATCGCACCTTACCGTCGTCAAAGCCACCTGCACGCGCAATCCAATCTCCACGACACCGGTCTTCCACACATCTCAGTCCACCCAACCAAGCACACGTACGCTCCTACATGTCTGCATCGCCTGGCAGAGAGTGAAGTGACTGACAGCGACAGCCTGCAACCATGGATACCGCCAAGGTCCCCGTCAAGCTCGTCAAGGTCACCCGCGTTCTCGGCCGCACCGGTACGTCCGCCCCATCGGAGAAATACAAATTCGCGATGCGATGAGAAGGAACGGGCAGGAGCAGGAGCAATGAGGCAGCATCTGACAAAGGACAGGCTCCCGTGGTGGTGTTACCCAGTGCCGCGTCGAGTTCATGGACGACACAACCCGAAGCATCATCCGAAACGTCAAGGGCCCAGGTACGGCGGCGGCAGCGCGATGCACACGGCGAAGGGAATGGGAGGCTAATTGTTTGCAGTCCGCGAGAACGACATCCTCTGCTTGCTCGAGTCTGAGCGCGAGGCTAGGAGGCTGCGATAAACGACGGTGGCAGTGGTGACGATGACGATAGCGGGAGCGGGAAAAGGCCCCAGGCGCGGCCCGGTCATTTGCATTCAATGGGAATCTCTTTCACGGCAGAGGCGCGGTAGTATTCAGCTTCTCATGAAATAACATTCGGTCCACCCCAATCCCTCGGCCTTTGGTCCTATCCATCTATCCATCATCTTGTTCCTGTTCATCTTTTCGTTGGTTGCCGACTGCCTGGTCATTCCTATGGTGAACGTGTCCCTGGATGAGGCTGACTTTTTGCTTCGCTGCATTGCAGCCAATAAGAAAAGCAACAATATCGACAAGGGACAATACCCGCCGGGGCTTTGGATTTCGTCCGCAAACCTGCGCATTCCTCCTTCTCAGCCTGCATACCAACGACGATGATTCGCAGCAGCCTGTGCATTTCTGGATGCACCACCCTCCGCCCCGATGCTCCGCTCCGATGCCTCATGTTTACCTCCCCCCTATGATGTCCGCACCCCCAATCCTGCTCCGATGCTCCGTGCTCACCCCCCGTGATGGTTCGTGTTGACGGTGTTAAGCGGCGGAAGGCAGAAGCTTGGCGGCGAATCGTGGCAGCGCATGCTCCGCTAATCAATCTTACCGCCTTACTAGGCGTTTGCTTAAGAGAACTCGTGAACCCCATTACAGCGGTGAGGCATTGGCGCGGCGACTCGTTACCTCGGC
This sequence comes from Corynespora olivacea, assembly GCA_019202945.1. Taxonomy (NCBI): domain Eukaryota; kingdom Fungi; phylum Ascomycota; class Dothideomycetes; order Pleosporales; family Corynesporascaceae; genus Corynespora; species Corynespora olivacea. The sequence continues at coordinate 85,768 of JAGQEM010000045.1, forward strand.
GCCCATTCACCTACATCAACTGTATGTCTACCCTCCACGCGAACCTTTGAGGTTACAGACTGACGGACGGACTGACTTACTGACTGACATAGTCTCCGCCCCACCGGTTCGTCGCTAGGGCAAGGTTTGACTTCCTTTGCCTACGCTAGTCGTTTCGTCCCCATCTTACAGCCGAAGCTCTACGCTGCTTCCACTGCTAGTACGCTTAACCCTCTCAACCGTATTACTTCCCGGTACCTTGCTGACCATGGCGAATAGCAGCTCACCAGTCCTTCAACATGGCCACTCCCGGCACGTTTTCGAATTCTTTGCGCGAAACCGAGGACCTGCGAGACGAAAAGGTGGCTGAAGCATACATTCAAGGCCACGACCTGGACGTGCCACCGAGTCAACATGCACACCTTGCACCAAATCACGGCGATGTCGAAAAGGGTGTTCCTGGCACATCGGCCTCTGCAGGTAGCGAAGACGCGACACTGGCAGGCAGTGCCATAAAGGGAGAAGAGCAACAAGATCCAAACATAATCGACTGGGACGGACCTGACGACCCCGAGAATCCTCTCAATTGGCCCCTCTCGAGGAAATGGGCATTGATTTCTTGTCTCGGTGGTGTCACCCTTGTCACGCCTCTCGCGTCGTCGTTCTTCGCCCCTGGAGTGCCGCAGGTTCTGGAAGCATTCCATGAAACGTCAAACATCATTGCCGCTCTTGTCGTATCCATCTACATCCTCGGATTTGCCATCGGTCCCCTTATCGTCGCACCAATGTCAGAACTCTACGGCCGCTTTCTCATCTACAACGTTTGCAATCTGCTCTTCGTTGTTTTCAATGTTGGTTGTGCAGTGAGCAACAGCATGGGTATGCTTATTGCCTTCCGGCTACTCGCTGGATGTGCCGGCTCAGCACCACTCACCATGGGCGGCGGAACAATTGCAGACATCTTCCCGCCTGAACAACGTGCCGGTGCGATGGCCGTCTGGAGCATCGGCCCACTCCTAGGCCCAGTATTGGGGCCCGTCGCTGGTGGCTGTAAGTGTCAATCGCCCTTTTCTGTACTGATGATGGTTCCATGGCTGATCCGATATACCTCTAGTTCTCATCCAGGCGAAAGGGTGGCGTTGGGTGTTCTACATCCTCGTTCTCCTTGGAGGTGTATTCTCCCTAACACTCTTCTTCGTTGGAAGTGAGACTTACCACCCAACGATCCTCGCCCGTAAAGCCGCCCGTCTCCGAAAAGAAACCGGAAATCCAGACATCCGCTCAAAGCTTGACCTAGGCATTCCTCCCAAAGAGGTCTTCCTCCGCAGCATCGTTCGTCCCATGAAGATGCTCCTCTTCTCTCCCATTGTCCTCCTTACCTCGATCTACATCGCCATCAACTACGGTACTCTGTATCTTTTCTTCACCACCATTACCTTCGTTTTCGAGGGCAAATATCACTTTTCGACAAACATCGTTGGTCTTGCCTATCTGGGTATAGGGGTGGGGATGGTAGTTGGCATGGCGTGTCTCGGTGTCATGTCCGATAAGATTATTAAAAAACATCAGGTCAAAGGCAACGTTCGACCGGAGCACCGGCTAGCTCTGATCATGTCAGTACCTGGAGCTATTTGCATGCCCATTGGAATCTTCATCTATGGCTGGACTACAGACAAGGGCGTACACTGGATCGTTCCCATCATCGCCACTTCATTCATCGGTCTCGGGAATCTTACCGGGATGATGACAATTCAAACCTACCTTGTCGACGCCTTTACCATTCACGCTGCATCTGCAATCGCCGCAAACACCGTTCTGAGATCGATTTTCGGCGCTTTCCTTCCGCTAGCCGGTTTGGATCTTTTCGATGCTTTAGGTCTTGGTTGGGGCAACTCGCTACTTGGCTTTATAGCTTTGGCTCTGATTCCCGTTCCCGTCGCGTTCAGTTTCTACGGGGAAAAGATCCGGACAAGATATCCGGTCCAACTGTGAGGTAGGATTGATCCAGGGTGGAATAGAATCGGGAATTCGTTGGCCGTTTAGCATCAGCATAAGCATTGGCATTGGGATCAAGACATGGCTTGCAGCATCGATACTGCATGTATAATAGATATATAGACTTTGTAATACTTTGGTTCCAACTCTGGACCTACATTCTCTTCAACTCACGAACATTTCCGACATCCTACACCTCCCCACTGCCCCTCTCCTTGTTTCTCCCCTTCACATCCTGTCCTTTCTCACCCCATTGCTGATGATGATGACAAAGAGCCTGTCGAAGAGTGTGGTCTTGTCACCCCATGCAAGCCATAACTCTCTTTATCATGCTACGGTTACGTATGTGGGTGATGATGCATGGGAAGTCTTTCCAAGGTGAAGGCTGATGCTGTTGAAGAAGTTAGAAAGTTGGTGTAAGAGTTATCGATTGGGTCTGGTCAAGCAGGCCACCTGGGCGAATCCCATTGCTTCTACCTGCAGGCTTGGCCTCACCCACAGCAACCAAGCAACCACGAAACCCCGCACCTGCTCAGCCCCTAGATACGCTCCCGACATCAATTCCATCTCGTTATTCTTGTTTCTGTTGCTTACCAGTCCACGGATATCTACCCAAAAATGCCGATTCCTATAATCCTTCTCGCAAACGGCAATTTCACGAAAGCAGGTAGCTTTGGTGCTGCTTTCAATCAGTTTGTCGTTGATCGTTCTCCTATATGGTCATTCATCGGCGATTGCGACTCAAGTACTGGCATCGGCCTTTGTTTGAAGCAGCACTGGTCGGATCTCTCGCAATGGCTCTCCCAACCCCGTACGTCTTATCCTCTTCATCAAAAGCTTCTAGACTATGATAGTGCAACATCTGACCTGTTGAAGATATTATCGCCATCATCGCTGCCTGGTCGGTTACATTTACTCTGGCTGCCATGATTCTCCTTTACCTCGGATTTGGACCTAGTGGCATTGCTGCAGGTACGCAATCCAATTGCCCTTGTAGCTGCGTAACTAACCAGTTTCCCGTATCAGGCTCTTTTGCTGCGGCCCTCCAATCCTACATGTACGGCGGCTTTACACCTGCGGGCGGAATCTTTGCAACTCTTACAAGCATGGCTATGCTGGGAACGTTCGCGCCGCAAGTCGTTGTTTTTTCAGCTCTTCTAGCTACGGGAGTTGCAGCAATTGTTTGGGCATGTGGAGCAGGAAGATGAAGGCAAGATCGTATAACGTGTTGGAAGTCCACAATATGGATCGCTCGAGTACCCCCGCAAGATGGAACGCTCGTTGTTATTTCATTTTGATGTTCCTTTTGGGTCGCCTATTTCCTACTCGTCAAGATATAACTAAGGTGTCCTAGTTTGGTTCCCGCAGGGATCCCGATCTGGTGCGGTTGACCTTTAGATAGTTCCGCTAACAAGCTCCAGCACGAGAATCAAAATAAGGTTCCGCGCCTAGTTGTGCACCATCCAGGCATGCTTCCAACCGTTGCCATTGTGTATTTGCAATTATGTCATCGCACTTGGGAAACGCCCGATCGCATCTTCAATGACGAGAAAAGACATGGTCTGATCTCTCGGTAAGCTGAACCAGTAAAACTTAGTGCAGCATTTCGGAATCGCGGAAAGTAGCCGAGGAGAAACAATATCTTGGATGAAAACCCCTAAGACCTATGACCGTACTAAAGTCGAAGATGGAAATCCCGAGGAGAAAGCTGACCTCTTATAACCACCGATGCCACTGCATGCTGGGTAAATGATAATTGAGCACAAGCAAAGTCCCAAACGAAGACAATCCAGCGCATAGATCAAGGGAAATCATCATGGACGGCGTCCAAAGACTGAAGAAGGATTACCCATGGGTCAAGTTTCCGCTCGTGATTGGAGCTCCGATGCGTCTGATTGCTCAGGCTGACCTCGCTGTCGAGATAACAAAAGCCGGTACGCTCTCCCTCTCTCCACCCATCTCCCCTTCAAGCTCATTCGTAAAACCATACCAACCACTAACAACATCGCAGGGGGCATAGGCTTCATCGGAGCCGGGACCGAAACTTCAGATCTCTCCACCCATCTCGCCTCTTCCCAAGCCCTCCTCTCACAGTCTCAGTCTCCTGCACCACCTGCATGCGCTCCCAACACCCTCCCAATAGGCGTAGGTATCATAAACTGGGGTGCCTCACTCCCCACGACCCTGGAAGCGATCGAGAAGCACCCTCCAGCAGCCGTATGGTTCTTCGCGCCTTCCTCCCTCTCCTCCCTCCAAGAGTGGACCGAGGGAGTCCGCAAAGCGTCACCGGAGACCAAAATCTGGATACAAACCGGAAGCGTGAAGGAAGCCGTCGACTCGGTTCGCGCCGTACATCCAGACGTCATCGTAGTGCAAGGGACGGATGCCGGAGGTCATGGGCTGGCGCAAGGCGCGGGCTTGATCTCTCTTGTACCCGAAATTTCCGATGCCTTGCGAGAATTGGCCGAGGGGGAGGGGATCGAGGCTCCGGTCCTTGTGGCAGCAGGTGGGATTGCGGAGTCCCGCGGCGCTGCCGCCGCAATCGTTCTGGGAGCCTCGGGAGTTGTGATGGGAACGCGGTTCCTCGCGTCTCACGAAGCTGTTGTGCCGAAGGGCTACAGAGATGAAATCCTACGCGCCAGCGACGGAGGACAAACGACTGTGCGGACCAAGGTTTACGATCACTGCCGCGGGACTATGGGATGGGCTGAGACGCATAATGGACGTGGGGTGATCAATAAGACGCATGCAGACTCTCTGGTAGGATTGTCGCATGAGGAAAACAAGAAGTTGTACGAGGAAGAGATGAAGAAGGGCGATGAAGGATGGGGTGTTGAGGGAAGAAGGACTACCTATGCGGGGAGTGCGGTCGGACTGGTAAAGGAAGTGAAGAGTGCCAAAGAGATTGTGGAAGAGGTTAGGGAGGGGACGAGGGGCGTGCTGGAAAGGCTGAGTAGTACTACTGTACAAGGGAAGCAACAGATGCATTGTAACGAAACCGTTCTATAGATCTTCCAACACATCAAGTATTGTACAGCTAGTTCGACTATGATACATCCCACTCAAATCACACAATCGAGTCTATATCCTCAGCCTCACACTCGCGCGCTCCAGTTCCCCAATGTTGCCTTTACCAGCCAAACTCCACTTCTCGGTAACGAAGCCATCGTCGATCTTGTGACGCAGCATACCGCTCTCCGCATAGTACTCCATGATACTCCTGGCTTCATCCTTGCTCAGCCCACCAACCTTGATGACATCGAAATCGGTCTTGTTAGGGTCCTGAAGTTCCTTCAACGCCTCCACAACCCGCGCATCTACGTTCTTGTACAAGTCCCAGCGCGGGAGATTGTCAGGCTGTTCCTGCAGGGCTTCGGCAACCTTCACAGAGTGATCGAGGGCGGCGGAGGTAGGAGCGTTGGACTGGGAGGTTGCGGCAAGAATGATGCCGCCATTGGCAAGGCTCTTTTGTCCGGAGAGATGATCGACGAAGAGGCGGATCAGGGTCAAGTCATGGGCGTGGATCGGTTTGACCTCTGCGGAAATATACGCGGATTCGCGCATGATGTGCGATAGTCCGTCAATGGCGAACAGGATTGGCGGACGGCCGGGCAGTGAGAGCTCCTGCCACAGGGCGGCAAAGACGGGCCAGGAGGCTTCGGGATTGATCATGCCCAGCTCGACCAGCTGCTTCAATGTGGAGTTTGCCGGGAGCGGCAGAGGAAGCGCAGGGTTACCGGTGACCTTGATGCCTTGGAGGATAGCTCCGTTGGCCTTGAGGATCTGCTGGAGAAGGTTGGCGGTATAGGCGTCTTGGGTGTATTGGGTCGGGCTGGATTCGGGGAGAGGGGCGTATTCAGTGTGTGCGTTGACGATGTCTTGGGCTGTGCACCACATTAGCTTTGCCGGCATTCCAGGGCAGAGGCGGCGGCATACCATCAGGGAGATTGATGACGACCCACTGCCTCAAGTTCGCCATGGCCAGTGCCTGAAGCAGCAGCGTGCTCTTCCCGCTCATCCGATCTCCACTCAGCACCCGCCGTATCGTCTTGCCCGGCTTCCCATCCTCTGCAGCCTCCACCTGCCTCATCAGGCCGGCCAGCTGCACCGTCTCCTTCCGTATGAGCGCGGCCGGCCTCCTGAACAGACTCCATCCCTGCGTCGGCTTGAACGCGTCGACCGCCCTCAGGGCATCGACCACCTCTTCCGGGAAGCCCATCACCTTTCCTCGGTTCATCTCGTCCAAGGCGGTTGGCTGGGTCAGATTCTGCAGAGATGCGACTTCCAATGCGTTGTCGTTGGTCAAGACGATGCGCTTGCGCTGAGCCTTTCGCTCTCCCTGCAGCGGCCGCTTGCCCGTGTCCTGGCCAGATCCCTTCTTGCTCTTCTTGACGTTGAGCGTTCGTGTCCCCCTCTTCGGCGGCGCGACCATGCCCTTCTTCTTCGACACCGGGCTGGCGAATCGCGCGGCCGACGTGGAGAAGCATGCTGTCTGGGGAGCGCGCAGCGTCCGGGCCGTGAGCGAGGCGTGGACGCCCTTGTCGACGGAGAGCTGTGAGAAGCTTCTCAGGCATATCGATGGCGGCATCGTGGTAGTGGTCGACTGAGGCACCGCCCCTCTGCAATGGCACGCTGGCTGAGACTTTCGGGCGACCGGTCAAGTGATGGACGTCGCGCGCGGTACGGGCCCAGGGCATCAAAAAGAGCGGCGGACCACCGAGTCTGCGCTTTGCTTGATCCGAGCTAGCCTCCCCGTCCCGCAGAAAATAATAATTCGAGGTGCACTCCACTCCAGCACGCCTGCGCGCTTTCACTGTCAATCGCCGTGAATCGCTGTAACCCACCGTGAATCGCTGCCAGCCACTGTCCACGGCTACGAGACGCAAAATGCCCGACATGGAAATGGACGGCGACGGCGATCAAGCGCAACAGCTTGCTGCTCAAACCGGCGCTATGAATATTCACTCGCCGCCGCATGCAGCGCCTTCCATGACCGAATCAACCCTCACAAGCCGAAGGTATGCCTGGCGTTCGCCCTCCACCGACCCTCGCTCCTGCTGATTCACCCCCCTCCAGGCCCGTCACCGTCGACAAGCCCACACCCTTAACCTTCGACCTCGGCAACCTGCTCGCCAATGACCCCAATCCCGTCATCCTGTCCGATCCCGACAACCTCGAGGGAACGCTCTCGGCCAATGCGCGCGATGCCGCCCAAGCCCTCATAAACCAGCTTCTATCAACCTGCGAAATCAAGTCCTCGGCCGATGGCGTGCACCTCGTGCTCCCCGCGCCCACAACCCCACTTCCGCGCGAAAAGCCCATTCCCGAAGAGAAGCCGCCGACGAAATGGGAGCTCTTTGCCAAGAAGAAGGGCATCGCCCAGAAGAGGCGCGACGGCAAGCTGGTATATGACGAGGCGACCGGGGAGTGGGTTCCCAAGTGGGGATACAAGGGCAAGAACAAGGACGGTGACAACGAGTGGCTCGTCGAGGTGGACGATGAGAAGGAGAAAAAGACGGGGGAGGCCCATGATGCCAGGGCAGATGGCAGGCGTGAGAGGAAGGAGAGGGTCAGAAGGAACGAGCGGAAGCAGCGCTCCAACGAACGGAATTCTCGGAAGACTGGTTAGCGGGGTGGAAGGGTTGAGGTTGGATGAGGATGAGTGGGAGAGCGAAGCTTCTTCATGATGACGGATGCATTGGGCGGCGTTCTGGGTGGTACAACACATGTACTCGGCAACATGCACTGACAGACACAAAAATGATCGAATCTAATGACAAAAACCGTTTTGCAAATTCATGTCCAGTGGGCGGAGCGTGAAGATACTCCGCGTGAGATGGGAACCATTGAATATATGTACCTGAGCCATCTTTCCTCCCCGTCTGCGCACATGAACAGAGTACACGCGTAATCTCTCACGGGACAAGAACTGTTCCGTACGCGTGAATAATCAGAGAATCATAGAGCAATCCATACCCAAAGAAATTATACAGCCATAGTAAGGGTACTGCAAAGCTACCACCCGCAAATAGTAACTTAGCCGGCACCAACGCGCCTGACATGTCCCACAACCCCTCATCTCCACTTGAGACCTCCTTACCTTTCAGGCTTCACCGAGGTTTCCCTCCTTGTACCGTTCGCCAAAACGTGACCTCACCATCCAGGTAGTACATATTTGTACTAGGCTTGAAAACCGCCACCAATTCGTAACAACCAAGGTTGTGTAGTGTAGCGGTTATCACTCCGGATTCTGATCTTTCCTTCAGAGTCTTCCGGCAACCCCGGTTCGGTGAGATAGCTCCAGTTCGATTCACATAGTGTCCACAATAGCTAATATTGTAGATTCCGGGCACGACCTCAAATCGAGTTTCTTTTTATTGCATTTTTCTTTTCCGCGCCCGTGCTGTGGGGGCGGGGGGGTTAAGATGGAATGAGACAAGGTGGGGGGGGTAAGCGAGAAGTGGATGTTGGAACATCAGCTCCAGGAAAATCACACCAGGTGGGAGAGGATTGTTTAGTAATACGATCGAGAATAAGAGCTACTTTTTTTGGGTTTGAAGGCGCATTGAGGGCATGTGCGGAATGTAACCTTGAAGAGGTCTTGTCCTGTTCATGGCGTGCCGTCGGTCTATCAGTCTTTGTGGTGATTTGTCAGAAGCGACGCACCGGCATTATCCAGAAATTGGCAAGATGCCACTCGTCAAATCGGCCTCGACGTTGTTGGGGAGGAGTAGATAGTTGCGATGGGGTTTGGCATCACTACCTGTCGTGTAGCTTAGACGCTTCACATTTCAGAGGCTCATGCAAGAGTCCCATCATCGGTACCAAACCTGACCTCCAACTCACCTCCCCTACAACGTCTTGTACTCCCTCGCCCACGCATCTCTCTTCCTGACCACCACCTTGGTCATCTCCCTCACCCTCACACTCTCAGGCAACCACTCCATAACCGCCAACTCCAGCGCATGCTTCCAATACGGCACCAAAACCCTCATACCCCTCCTCACCGCCTCGTCCACGCGTCCCACCATCTCCTTTGCAAACCTTTCCGAACTCGGACTCCCCTCCCCAACCCCAAGTCGATTGTTCATCGACCACACATCGCCAGGTACAATGGCCAGGACATCGACGGGGAGCCCCTCGACGCGGAATTCCCGGTGGTTGGAGATGGAGAGGCCGACGATGTAGGCTTTGGTCGCCGAGTAGAGCGCCATGTAAGGCAGCCCTACATACGCTGCCGACGAGAGGTTGAGGATGAGAGACCGGGGCGAGGCGTTGGCTTTGAGGTACGGGATCATGAGGCGAATGAGGTGCGTCATAAACGACGCGTTCATGGCAATGGTATGATCGATGCCGGTAAGGGGGTCAAAGTCTGAGAAGGCACGCATGGCGGGGTGGATCTGCGGGATGCCCCCGACATTGTTGACCAGGATCGTGATGCGTAGATCCTTGACGTTTTGGACCAGCTTCTCGATGTCGGGGAGTGAGGCCGTCATGCAGTCGAAGTCGAATGCTTTGATGTTGCCATTGGGGTACTCTTTCCGGAGTCGCGCTTCCGCCTCAGGGATCAGCTCGTGCGCGAAGATGATGACGCCAAAACCAAGGGAGAGGAGATGGTGCGCGGTGGCGTAGCCGATGCCGCCGCTGGATCCGCTGATCAGGGCCCATGTTGTTTCTGTCTTGTGCCTGTAGACGCGTAGGGGTGCGGTTGGGGTGGAGAAGTATAATGTGCAGAAGCGGAAGATCTGGTATATGGTGTAGGAGGCAAAAATTGCAAAAATGACAAGGCCAATAGTAGAAGCAACGAAAAGAACCATGATGATGAGAGTGACGATGTCGCGTACATGTAGGTCGCTCACCTGACCTAGAGGTCAAGACGCATCTGAGCTCCGGATATAAGTTGTTCCACTCCTTTCCTTTGTGTATAACCTCTATCTGATCACTGGACCTTCCACGACGGTGATCTACCACGTAGATCACTCCTTCACTCCACATCTTGCGGTGCTGATATTACGTATGTAGGCCACTTAATCAGACATCCCGTCGGTGGGTGAATTGTCCACAAGCTGCACAATCGAGCCGCCTTGTGCGCTTCGATCAAGACCATTTAGCTTCTCCATATCCTCGTCATCCAGTTCAAAGTTATAGACATCAGCATTGCTGAAAATCCGCTCCCTGTTGTCGCTCTTCGGCAGAGGCACCCATCCCCTCTGCAGACTCCAACGGACAAGGATGTGGCTCGATGGCCTATTGTGTTTCTCAGAGACACTGACAAGGGTCTTGTCATCCGCCTGTTGGTTTCTCACGAGTGGGCTGTAGGCTTCGACGACGATCATGTTGTCTTCGCAGTAATCGACGATCTCGGGTTGTTGACACCACGGATGGAGCTGTCACGGTCAGCTTGCGAGCGTGGTCTGCGGTAAAAACAACACGCACCTCGATCTGATTGACGACGGGCCGAAGCTTGCTGAACCTCTTGATCTCCTCAATGTGTCCGATACCGTAATTGCTGACCCCGACATCCCTCACAATCCCCGCTTCCCTCGCCTTTTCCAGGGCAAGCCACATGGTTCTCCTGGGGCCCGGGCCACCATTAGGGCTGTGAATCAAGAACAGATCTACATAGCCATCCTCACGGTCATCCAGCTTCTTCACACTTTCCTGGATGGACTCGAGCGTTGAGTCGACATCCTTGCCCGGCGACAGTATCTTGGTTGTGACAAAGATCTCGGAACGAGGTATGTTGGCCTCTCTGATCGCGCGGCCCACCGACGCTTCGTTGCCGTAGTATTGCGCGGTATCGATGTGACGGTAGCCAGCTTGTAGGGCGCCCGCACACGACTTGACACAGTCCGGAGGTTTGGACAAGAAGACGCCGAAGCCAAGCTGTGGCATTCGATACCCAGAGGTTGGCAGTTCGATGGTGGACAAGATGCTGAGTGGAGACTCACTGCCGAGCTTGGACGGCTTGCGAGCTGTCAGAGTCATGATGAACAATTGGGCGTTTGTCTGTCCACCGAAGGTGAGCGTGGAGACGGCAGAATAAACACGTAGCACGAGTAACAATGGGCTGCAGAGAGAAGCTGCCTGGAGCATGGACGTGATGTCATTAGGTACATGGTAGGCGAGAAAGACGCTGTCATGGAGCTCAGGGACAGCCTTTATTTTACTATCACCAGAGCAGAATATACGAACTCGGAGCAACGGCTTGGTTCAGTGCATTTTGATTGTTGACGTGACCAACGCTGCGCTCTTGAGATGTGCAAGATAAGATGAGACTTGTTGGTGACGCCATGTATTTCCCCTCCAGCTCATCATCGCGTTCCGTGCCATCCCTGCAGAATGGTCCCGCCTACACGTGTTGTGGCGTCAGCTCGAATTGGACCCAACTTTTTCTTCCACATCAAACTTTTTGTTGGCTTCCCAATCCCTCAAGATGGTGCTCCAGGCAATCAAATACTCCAGAGGTCAGCTGGAGATTCTGGACCAGCTGAAGCTCCCGCACCAGGAGGAATACGATCATGTCTACTCGAGCACCGATGCATGGCATGCGATCAAGGAAATGCGAACGCGAGGGGCGCCGGCCATTGCGATTGTGGCAGCTTTAGCTTTGGCGGTTGAGCTGGTCAATATGAAGATCCCGCCGATCGCCGAGGAGGTGCAAGTCTTCATTCTCGAAAAGCTAGACTATTTGGTGACGAGCCGGCCAACTGCTGTCAACCTTGCCGATGCGGCCCGCAAGCTGAAGAAGACCACGGAAGAAGCGGGGGCCAGGCAAGATGCAGATGGTGGGTCTGTGAGAGAGGCATACGTAGCAGCGGCGGAGAAGATGTTGGTCGACGATGTGAGCGACAATGAGAACATTGGCAAGCATGGTGCGGAGTGGATTGTGAAGAACACCGAAGCGGGCAAGAAAGGGAAGGTGAGCATGGTGACGCATTGCAACACCGGGTGAGACATCTGCATTGGCGCAATGGAAGTCCACTAAAGCCAAAAGGTCCCTTGCTACAGCGGGATACGGCACAGCACTCGGTGTAATTCGGTCACTGCACGCCCAAGGAGCACTGAAACATGCTTTCTGCACCGAGACGCGGCCTTACAACCAAGGCTCGCGACTGACGGCATTCGAGCTGGTCCATGACCACATACCGGCCACCTTGGTGACGGATTCCATGGCGGCTGCCCTTCTTCTGCTCAAAGGCAAGAGTGAGAACATTGCAGGCATAGTCGTTGGGGCCGACCGAGTAGCAGCGAACGGAGACACGGCGAACAAGATCGGGACCTACTCGTTGGCCATCCTGGCCAAGCGTCACGGAGTCAAGTTCCTCGTCGCTGCGCCCCGGACCACCATCGATCTCAGCACAAAGTCCGGAAACGACATCGTGATCGAGGAGCGACCTGGCAAGGAGGTCACCCTGGTCAAAGGACCGAGGCATGATGGTGCGACGCTGGATCTTGCCGTCGTCGAAACCGTAAGCATCGCTGCGAACGGCATTGGTGTCTGGAATCCTGCTTTTGATGTGACGCCGGCGGAACTGATTGATGGTATCATCACCGAGGTGGGCGTGGTAGAGAAGGACAGCGACGGAGTTTTCCATTTGCAGCACGTCTTCGAGGCGGACGGACTGGAGGGAAAGCCGTCGACGATTTGAGGTAGCTAGATGAGCACGCCAACACTTTCAGGGCGCAGGCGGTTCCTCAGTGTATGCCTCTCAACGACAATATACCCCCCCGCGAACATGCCCTTCCCTCTCCCAGACGCCGGCCCTCTAACCTTTCCGATGCTTCTCATGATGATCGTGTCTTGTGGTGTTCGTGAATCGGTCGTGGCAGTGGTGGTGGTGATGGGAACGTGAGTGGGGGGGGGCATCATGAGGTGCTCTTGCCTTCGCCGCTCGCGGAAAGCTTGGCCGTCGAAGCGCCCGACTGGGCCTTCAGATTCTTTTCATCCTCGTCTGCCTTCGCGAGCAAGTCTTCGATTTTCTTCTCCAACGAGTCGAGGTGGTTCTCAAGCGCTGCAGCGGCGCGTTCACCTCGAGCAAGCTCTTGGAAGGCCTGCCTGGGTCTCAGCGGCCCTTCGCCGTGACAAGAGGGATAGGAGAGCGGAATAGATACCTTTGCAAAGTCGGGCTCGGTGTCGCCGTTCTGTTCGCTCGCCATGGTGGGACTGGAGCAGTTAGAAGTCGATGGTTGCGATGGAGCTTAAGCCAACCGGATGACGGGCATGGAAGCTGTACGACGCTAGGTCCACACACGCACCACCCGCACCCGGCACGACACCTTGCCCATCCCCCCCAGCTCCTTGTCTCCTCTCCGCATACTCCCCATTCCTCCCTGCTCCTCGGCGACCGATGCGCACCGCCTGATCGAGTTCGAGCAGCAGCCGCAGCCCCGCGAACACCGCGTCCACCATGTTCTCCGGGTCCAACTCGTACTTAGGGGGCGGCAACAGCGCCCGGCCGGGGCAGCCTCAGTATGGCCAGCAGCCGCAGTCGTTCGGCCAGCAGCCCGGCGGCTTCCAGGGAGGATTGGGGCCTCAGCCGACTGGATTTGGCGGAGGCCCTTTGCAGCCCCAATTCACCGGCTTTCCGGGGCAGCCGCAGAACAACTTCCAGCAGCAGCAGCAACCCCAATTCACGGGCTTTCCGGGCCAACAAGCCCAGTCCTTTCAGCAGCAAGCTCCGCAGCAGCAGCCCTTTCAGACGGGCGCGCCTCCTCAGCAGCAACAGCCACCACCTCCGCAGCCTCAGCGACCACAGCCCACGGGCATGACCTCGTCGCAAATGGCCGATTCCTTCAGAGGCTCCAGCTCGTCCCAAATCCCGCCTCCGCCGCCCGCGAAATCGACCAAGATCCCGACTATGAGACTCTCCTTCATAACGGCGACCGATCAGGCCAAGTTCGAGCAGCTGTTCAAGTCGGCAGTGGGCAACGCGCAGGCCATGTCGGGGGACCAGGCGCGGGACATCCTGATGCGGTCGAAGCTGCCAGGGGACGCTCTGGGCCACATTTGGTAGGCGTGATGTATCCTTTGGGTGGATGAAGGCTGACGTACGCAGGACACTGGCAGACACGACCAAATCTGGCCAGCTCCTCTTCCCCGAGTTCGCCCTCGCCATGTACCTGTGCAACTTGAAGATGACAGGCAAGGAGATGCCGAACAGCCTCCCCGAACGTGTCAGGAACGAGGTATCGGGCATGGTGGATATCATCTCCTTTGGCGTGCCTGATGAGCAGACGGGCCGTATGCAGCCTGCGAGCAATGCACCAAGGTTCGACGAGACGATGAACCAGGGCCCGCAGAATGTTCCGACGATTCAGCAGCCACAGCCTCAGCAGTCCAACAGTTCACTGCTGTCTTCTTTGGCGCCTCAGCCCACAGGATTTGGTCAAATGGGTCTGCAACCTCAGCCCACGGGATTCGGACAGTCTCCCGGAGGCTATACCGGCCCTCGACCTCCTATGCCGCCGATGCCTACGGGGTTCGGTAATGCTGGTGGTCTGCAGCCCAACCCGACCGGATTCGCGCCGTTGAACGCGCAACCTACAGGGGTCGCAGGACAATGGGGCTTGGTGAATACCCCTGCAACAGGTCTCCCTAATATCGAGGCTCTTGCTCAGCGCATGTTGCCGCAGACCGGCCGGGATGGTGGAAACTTCACCACAGCTGGACTTAGTGGAAATGCCACGATCCCGTGGGCCATCACCAAGGGGGAAAAGAAGATCTACGATGATACCTTCAAGGCTTGGGATGGCCTGAGCAAAGGCTACATTAGTGGTGAGCAAGCACTCGAGATCTTTGGTCAGAGTGGACTTCCCAAACCCGACCTTGAACGTGTCTGGACACTCGCCGACTCGGCTGATCGTGGCCGTCTAAACCTGGATGAATTTGCTGTCGCAATGCATCTCATATACCGCAAGTTGAACGGATACCCAGTCCCGAACCGTCTACCTGCAGAATTGGTTCCTCCTTCAACGCGTAATCTCAATGCTTCTATCGGGGCAATGAAGTCGCTACTATCGCGTGATGCAGAGGACCGAAAGAATTCCGGCGCCTTCTTGCAGCCGCAGCGAACAGGTGTAAGCTACCTCAAATCCCATTCATTCCGTTCGGGAAGCCCGGCAGCCGGTGGCCGCAAAGACGCCACTGTTTTCCGCAACAACGATGATAATGCTGGCTATCGTTCCAGTGCACGGCATCGCGTTGGGGCAGGCGGGCGGTCCCCCTCACCAGCATCGACTACCGGTTCTTCGCGTTCCGATGAGTTGTCCATCGACCAGCTCAAGAAAATGGTCCGAGAGAAGCAAATTCTCTTGGACGCTATTGATACTCGCGATGAGAACGCCGCCGATGAGGACGATGCCTTGGATCGCAGAGACAGGCGAGAAGCAGACGATTTGTACCGTCGCATTCGCAGGATTCAAGAAGACATCGACGCTCACCCACAAGCATCGCTCAGAGGGAACGACTCGGATGCAGAACGTCGTGCTTTGAAGCGCCAACTTCAGAACCTGACAGACCGCCTGCCTGAGCTGGCGTCCAATGTCCGCCGGGCGGAGCGTGAGATTGCCGATGCTCAGCTTGAGTTGTTTAGACTCAAAGACGCCAAAGCTTTCCCAGGATCTGCGTCCACTATCGTGGGAACGGGTCCGGGCGGGTCGATTACCGAATCCGATAAACTGAAAGCTCGCGCCAAAGCTATGATGCAGGCGCGCTCCGCTGCCCTTACGGGCAAACCTGCGCCAGCTTCTGGTGATACGGGTGCGGCTGCCGAACGCCTCGAGAAGGAAACATCTCGAATCCGTTCGGAGCGTGAGAACAATGAACACATGATCCGCGACGTAGAGGACAGTGTCAGAGACTATACAAAAGGACTTGAAGCAAGCCTCAAAGAAGGTGGTCACGATAGCACTAGCGAACACGAGAGGCGCAGGTGGGAAGATGGTTTGGGCGTCGAGGATGAAGTCAAGGACTTCATCTTCGATATGCAGCGAAGCAGCCGATCGTCTCGCGTTCGAAAGGAGGATACCTCTCGTGGCGACCGATACCAAGCATCAGCTCGCGCAGAGGAGATCAAGCGCCCAGCCTCGGCGCGACACGAAAGCCCAGCACGCAACACTGAGCCTCCTCGCTCATCTTCAACTGCCCCGGGAGGTGGCTCGTACTCTTCCTACAAGACTCCCGAAGAGCGCGCGGCGTTTATCAAACAGCAGGCCGAAGCACGCATGGCCGAACGCCTGGCCGCTCTTGGTCTACGACCGCCGGTCAAAGGAGCCGAGACCGCGCAACAACGCCAGGAGAGGGAAAAGAAGGAGATGGAGGAGAAGCGTCGTCAAGCTGAGGAGGAAGACGCCCGTCGGGAGGAAGAGAGGCAGAAGCGCCTCAACGACGAGTCTGCCGCTCCTCCTGTGCCGACCAAGGCAAGCGGCAAGAAGCCACCTCCACCACCTGCTTCGAGGAAGAACAAGGATGTCGCTCAGCATGATGCTAAGCAGGCGGAGGCCGAAGCGAAGAGGGCTGAGAACGAGATTGCTGAAAAGGCTCTTCGCGAACAGCAGGAGGCTCAAGCGGCAGAGCGAGAGCGGTTAGAGTATGTGACAACACCCGCAAGACTCTGAACGTAAAACTAACAGCAAATCTAGGGAGGAGCAGAGGCGACAGCAGGTAGAGATTGCCAAGGACGAGGAAGAGGCACAAGCCAGGGTGCGTGCTTTGGAAGAACAGGTCCGACAAGGCAAAATTCAGAAGCAGGAGGCGAAGAAGCGAAAGGAAGCAGCCAAAATGGAAGCAAAGGAGAAGGAAGCAAAACTTGCTGCAGAACGCGCAAGAATTGAAGCCATCCGTGAGCAGGAGCGACGGCTCCAGTTGCAACTGGAAAGCCTTGACGATGATGAGTCGTCCTCGGACGACGAGGGACCGCAGAACATCACTCCGCAGGGTACGACGCCTACTGCCAGCCAGGAGCTACCGCAGGAAACTGCGCCTGCGGCACCTCCACCGCCGCCGCTACCTCGTCAGGCCAGCACACCGCCGTCTTCTATGGCCAGTCCGCCTGCTTCTTCGCTCACCAGCCCTCACCCCGGCTTCGGCGACACCGAGACAAAGAATCCGTTCCTTAAGAAGATGGCCATGACCAACCAGGAAAATCAAGCCATCGCGACACCGCCGCCACCGAGCAACACCAACGAGGTGTCCACGAACCCGTTCCATCGCCTGACGCAAGAGAACGCCAACAAGGCGCCATCATTCAGTGAACCATCTGCGCCTCCCGCACGCATGCGAGGCAGACAAGAGGAGGATGATTGGTCGGTCGTTGATTCGGACGACTCGTCTTCTGATGACGATGATGCTCCTCAGGGCGGTGCTAAGCAGCTCGCTTCGCTTTTGTTCGGAAGCATGGCTCCACCCCGCCCGCTCTCCGCCATGGACAACAAGAGCCCTCGTGCAGAGAGTCCTGCGGTATCTTCTCCGCCTGCAGGCATCCCGCCGCCGCCTCCGATGCCCACGAGCGGTGCACCACCTCCACCTCCAGGCCCCCCGCCACCGCCTGCCGGAGGCCCTCCTCCACCTCCTCCAATGCCTGCAGGGCCGCCTTCCGGGGCACCTGACCGCGGCGCTTTGTTGAACCAGATCCAGTCGGGCAGGGGATTGAGAAAGGTTGAGACCAAGGATAGGAGCACGGCTTCGACTGCTGGTAGGGTTCTGTAGCGCTTGCAGAATGTATGTACCTATGCTTTTGTGAATTTTGAAGGATTGGGTGTATGTAACTGTAGGCGTGTGAATAGATTGCTTGTAGGACGTATATCTAGTTTAAGACATGTCATCACTGTGCACGTTGAGGATTGCATTCGTGATGCGGTGACGAAGCCACCATAGTAATGAGATAGATATTCATTTGGTTGCGGCAGACTCGAGCGATGTATGATATGGTCCGTGCTCAAAGAAATGGACGCGCGGGACGTACTTCACCTCCGCCGGTCGCGCTCATCCTTCCACCTTCTCTTCTCCTCCACATCCCCCTCCACCCGCCCTCTCGCCCTCCCACCTCCCACCTCTCCTCCGCGACCGGCCGCCGCTTCCAGTCCATCTACGCCAACGCGACTCGATTCTCGACGTTGCATCTTCGATCTCGACCATATTCTTGCCATATCCATATATCTATATATTTATATATAGACATATATCTCGAGGAATCGAAACAACCGCCAGCCCTCGACGCAAGAGAAAGAGACAGCCTCCACGGAATCAAAATGAACGCGCCAGATCGGTACGTCCAACCCGTTCCCCCCAACTCACGGTGTACAGTTCGGGAATCCCACGATTAGCTGTCCATGGTCGTTCTCCTTCCAGATTGCGCGAGCCGCCACCTCTCGCACATGATCATCATCATCACCATCACCACTCCGCCAGCCCAGCCAAACCCGCCGCACGGTCCCCAACGAGCGCCCGCACTTGGTATAAAACGCCCCTCCACACAAAGGCTCACCAGCAATCTCCCACTGCGCGCAGCTGCAAATCGACGCCAGCCTCTACCTTTACGATACACGCTTGTCGCCGCCGCAGAGATCACGACCGCCAACATGCCGAACAAGATCGGACAGCTCATCGAGGACAACCCGAACTGTACCCAGCGCGACCACATGAAGGGCAACTGCCGCATTGGCTTCAAAGCTGACGAGGCACCTGCCAGTTTCGAGCTCTTCCTGCTCGATGAGGACGAGAAGAAGGTCGAGACCAAGGAGGAGACGCGTATGTGCCCCTCCCTGCATCCGCATCCGCATCCACGGCTATATTTATGGTCACACCCACCTGCTAACAGCCGTGCGCAGAGGTCCCCAACACGAATGTCTTCACCTTCAACAAGGAGGACCACACGCTCGCCAACATGCTCTCGCAGCGCCTCCTCAAGTACCCCTACGTAACCTTCTCCGCCTACAAGGTGCCGCATCCGCTGTTCGCTAAGTTTGAGCTGCGCGTGTCGACCGACGGCAGCATGACCCCCAAGGAAGCCGTAGTCAAGTGCTGCGCCGACATCATCAAGGAGCTGGACGTACTGAACCGGAGCTTCCAGACGGAGTGGCTGGGCAAGCGCATCGTCAGCGAAGGCGATGCTGAGCGCGCCGCCCGTGAGCGGGACTTTTAAGGGTCTGGGAGTAATGTGAGGTATATGCATACAGGGCGTTTATGGGTTTGGTGGTGCAATGGTGGCTCTCTGGCCTGGTCTATTCAGACAGTTGAACAGTACGGCGTATGGATAGGGAATGGGTACATCAAAGCCTTTTTGCTCTCGCGAGGCATCAAATGGATAGACGACGCCGCCATGTAATCAACTACAATCGGCTTCAGGGCCTTGTTTTCCGTTGCACCAACCGGTGTTGCGGGCTACCTCATGTATGTTTGAAGATCCCAATAACTATCAATGCATTTCAGACTTGCAATTTCATCGGCGACTACCCACTGTGTAATTCCAGTCAGAAATGACGACAGATTTCTCAATCGTGCTTAGTGGGACTGGGCTCGAGGAGATGCAAAACGGGGGGAAAGCAAAGGAACATGAGATCCAGAGTAAGCACCATCATTTCCTCAGCCACCGCCCTAAAGACCGAACCGTGAAAGAGGCGATATCAAAGAAACGGGGGATGGTAGGCAACGAAGATATCAAAGTGAAATTGACATGTTTTACATTGCTGAAAGTTTATACTGATCATCCGGATATTGGTTGGACTTTTGCCATTCCTCTCTCTCTCTCTCTCCCGGCCCTCAAACTGCCGGCCATTACTCACCTCATCGGATACGGATGACGAATCCATATTACCACCCTTTGCAACCTTCTCTCCCACTCCTTCCGATTTTTTTTTTCACTTCCCGTTTCCCGTCCGCCTAGACCACGAATCCGCCGCTGTTCTTCTGCCTCGGCTCACCCGCCGCCTCAAACGTCCCGTTGCACAACCTCCTCAGTCCCTGCGCGGTGCTCTGGCCAGGGGCCACCCAGGTCACATTCGCGCCCAGATTCTTCAAGAAAGCCGTCGTTCCGTTGTTGAACCCGTACTCGAAGCTGACCTGGGCCGGGACCAACTGATCGTGGATCCTGGGCTTCGCGAGTGCCTCGGCGACCGTGTTTCCATCGTCCAGGATGTGGATCAGGTTCTGGATGGTGGCGGTGATGATGCGAGAACCGCCCGCTGCGCCGATGGCGACGTAAAACGCGTCGACGAGGGATGTGGCGTTCAGGTGCTCCACGATGACGGGCGAGATGGACGAGAGTGGGCGTTTTCCCGGGCGGACGAAGTTGGCGGGGGAGGGGATGTAGCCAAAGGCGTTGGTGACGTTGGGGATGGAGAAGTCGTTCATCTCGTTGTTCATGATGACGCCCGTTTCCGGCACAACGAGCTTGCTTCCGAAGAGCAGATTCACCGTCGTCGTTAGACTGATCGAAAGACCGGTGTGGTCGGCGGTTACGATGTGCGAGGTTCCAGGCGTCTCGAGGGACTCCAGACCCTCTGGGTCGTAGTAGCTCGTGTTGAAGGTTGTTGTATCGCTAATCTTGGCCCTGATCTCCGTTGCAATCTTCTCGGAAACCATGGCGTTCTGATACTCGTCGATTCCATCGAGAAAGAGCGGGTCACCGAGGTTGGCACGCATGCCGTAGGCGAATTTCATGGATTCGTCTAGACGGTGGGTTGTCAAGTTGATGTTCTCTGCATCTCCGACTTTGTCGTAGCCTTCCATGATCTTGAGAACGGAGAGAGCCACTTCACCGCCCGAAGGCGCGCTGCAAGCGGTGAGCTTGTAGTCCCTATATGTGATGGATGACGGTTGTCGAATGGCAACGGTGTAGTTCTTCAAATCCTCCAGCGTCATGGTCCCGTTCGACGCTTGCAGAGCGCGAATCGTAGCCTCAGCAATAGGCCCCTCGTAGAAAGCATCCGGGCCATCCTTGGCAATGGTTTCCAGTGTATCCGCATATCTCTTCCTCGTAATAGTCTCGTTGAGCGTCAGCAGCTTTCCCTTCGGAGCAAAGTCCAGTGCAAACTCGACGTCATTGACCAAGAAGTTGCTGCTCGAAGTTGCCGATGCCATATAATTGACCAGATCCTGGTTGACCTTCCAGCCCTCTCTTGCGACCTTGACGGCAGGGGTGAGGACGGTAGACCAGGGGAGTGCGCCATATTTCTCATGAAGATGCTGTAGACCGCGGAGTTCACCCGGTACACCAGACGCAAGACCACCGTTGATACTCGCATCCTCGTTATTCTTGTACATGTCCTCGAATGATGCGGCAGGAGCCGTCTCTCGGAAATCGATGAACTCGTATGTGCCGTTGGGTGCCCGGACGATCATGAAGCCACCACCTCCGATGCCTGTCAATTCATTCATTAGCACGATCCCCGCCTCCATGATGCTTCAACAATCTCGTCAACGATCCATCCCAAACAGATTGCACGTACCGGAGTGATACATGCCCACCACACCCACACACGCGACGGTCCCGACCAGGGCATCTGCCGCATTACCACCTTTCTCCAACAACTCAATCCCAATCTTGGAGCAGATTTCGCTCTCACTCGCCACAGCACCCCGATGTCCCGCCTCCAGCTTCGTCCCACTCACCAGGTCGCCATTGCGCCCAGCAATTGGATTCCCAAAGGCCGTCTGCAAGGTCAAAAGGCCCACAACGAACTGGTACAGCTGATGGGATCGAGGCGCCATGTTGCTGGTGACACCGTCGACTACGTGTAACCACCACTGCTGCTGCTGGTGCTGGGCGAAGCGAGAAAAAGAAACGGGAGAAGGGGAAAGGGAAAGGGGAAGGGGAAGGGGAAGAGGGAAGGGAAAGGTAAAGCGGAAAGGGATTCGCAAGTGAGAAGAAATAAACGAAGGAAATAAGGCCCAACTCCATGACATAATTAGCCAAATGGGCCGCAGGGAGGATGTCGCACCCCAACCCTTCCACTTCCAGTTCTCTTCCCGATTTGGAGGCTACACGGAGACGAACAGGCCTCGCCGCACGCTAATCCACGTAACCGAAGCGCTCGTCCAACGCTCACGCTCCAGTTCGCACCTTTGCGGACGCGACACACGAGAGAGCTATGGCCACAAGAGGCTCCGCAAAGCTGTCAGGAACAATGACAACTCCGAAGGCTCGGATTGCGACATTTACGTACCTGTGCGGGCCTTTTGTACATGGTACGCCGGCGATACGATAGTCCACATGTTAGCAGCGACATAGTAGGTGGATCTTGTCGATCAGAGATAGGCGCGCCTGCGGCGGGGGCTCTCGTCAGCTCAAGATAACAAAGGATGTTGATATGCACATTACTATAGTATGTTGCTCGGCTTCAATGTCATTATTATGCACTGCGATGCTCTCGGAGCTAATTTTTGCCAATCCTCCAGGCGGTATTCGAAATGTTGGACGACTCGCTCGTTCGAGAGCTTCATCATCACCTTCCTCATTAAGCGTAGTGTCCAACGAACCCGCGGGCATGGATGGGGGAACCCCGGTGTCGCTGACTTCACCTCATCTCACTAGGTGTTGGATCTCACTAGGTGTTGGATCTCACTAGGTGTTAGCAATATGCTGTTGAATACATCTCGATTCTTTTTCATAGCAGACTGGTTACATCTACAGACGGAACCAATGAGGGGGCAAAGGCTCTTGACAGCGTTTCTGTGAGCACGAAACCAGATAGCCACCACGTAACACCAGACCATCCCATCATCCATACCATTTCATAAACTCGCCGGCCCTTGTACTTCTTCCAGCCGGATGCGATCAGATATACTACAATGAAAACAATGGGGGCCCACAGTGTCCAACGTAGGTAGGACCAGTTACCGTCAATTTGGCAACCGGCTTTCCTATTCCCACTTGGTTGGGTCGTTGACCACGAGAACAAACGTGTTTGCAACGGGGTGATACCCACACATGGTTCGTGACAAGCGAAGCCAATACGAAGTGCAACGGACAATACCCATCAAGTGCAACGGATAGGACCACACGAAGTGTAACAAACAATGTCTACACATGGTTCGTGACAGGCGAGACCGATGTGTAACAAGTGCAACCCCACATTATTAGCTCATGACGAGCGAACCTAAAAAGGGTGTGATGGACGCAAGAAATGCCCGCTTGGTTCGTGACATGCGAAACCAAACGGGTCAATGGGGTGGTCGAAAAGAAGGAGAATATACAGGAGTGATCTACACATGACGAGTCAGAGGCAATGCGCTTGAGGGACGGGTGGACCAACTCACTGTCGTCACTCAGAAGCGCGCCCGTTGGGCCTTTTTAGGAGGCTGCGACATCGGGAGGGGAACTGCAACCATGTTCGTGAGCCTGAGGGCCGAATGTCTGAAGAAAGAAATGATGTTAGTTGATACAGAGAAGAGCGTGAAAGGACGTTTACATTTGAGTTATGACCATGCAATGCAGAAGGGGTGACTAAAAACAGAAGAGCGAAGGGCAACAGTGCTGGATGATTGCCGAAAGCGAGACGGGTTCGAACTAAGACCCCGCTGCTGCTGCTGATGCTGCCGCTTTGTTCTTGTTCTTCCGCTTTTTCGATGCGGAGTTCGGCTTTGCGGCAGCTTGGGGGAGGACGACATTCTTAGGACTAACATACCCATTGATCTCTTTGTCGAGGGAGATGAACTCATTGGCAGCCTCCTTGCCTCCACGATCGAGCAGATATTCCATGTAGACATGTGAGAGTTCCTTGGACTCGTCGGGCGGCAGGCGGCTCTTGCGGACAAGCTCGTGGACCCCCTTGACTCGCGCATGCGCCTCTTCCAGATCGGTCGTAGGTTGGTTGGCCTCAAACTCCAGGTACTTGGTCCAGAAGTGCTTGGATTCCGAGAACTGGTTCACGCTATCTTTGAACAGCTGGCGGGCTTCGTCGATCGAGCCTTTGATTTGCCAAAGAATACGAGCCTGCTCTGCAAGCATCACGCCGCCGATCTGCACATCGCGCGCCTCGAGGTAGGTCTGCAGCTGGTGGATAGCCTCGTCGATGCCGACATGGCGGCGGAGCACACCGGCATGGGAGATCATTGTCTCGACGTGATTGGGGTTTTCCAAGATGATCGCATCGTGGATGTCGAGAGCCTTGTAGTGCGACCCCAGCTTCTCCTCGAAACGAGCCCAATTGAGGCGGACGGTGGGCTGCGAGATGGGGACGAAAATGCAGCTGGCCCTCATGTAGACCAAACGGCAGTCTTCTTCCTTGCCCTGAGAGTACAGCCAGCGTGCATAGCGCAGCCAGAACTCCTCATACAGGGCACAGGCAACCAAGCATCGCTCGTACAAGAAGATGGTGCGCTGGTGCTCGCCTTTCTTCTCCTCGAAGTCCAGATAGTTTCGCCAGTTCTCCAGATCGGAGTCTTCAACGTCAGTGACGTGGAAGTAACCACGCTTGATCGCATTCTCGAACGTCCAACGCTCATGAACAGCCGTCTGGACAGTCATGTAGATGGTGTAGTAGTGCTGATCGAGCTTGGCACGGATAGCACGCTCAAGCTCAGGAGGTGAGACTTCGTAGCCGACGCCTACAGTCTCCGCGTCGACAAGCTTCTTGATGTTCTCCAGAGTGTCCGGGTCGCCAAGCTCCTCGATCGGGCGGGTCTGGATGTGGGTGCGGAACTTCTCGAAGTACTTGCTGAAGTTGTAAATGATGAGCTGGAAGGCACGGCAGTGGAGCTTGGTAACGTTGGCGGGCTCATTGACACGCTCCTCGAACTCGACAAACTTGTCCCAGAAGGGGTGGCTCTGGAAGTCCAGACCGATGTACTGAGAGCCGCGCTCGAAGAGTCTATACAGTCCCGTCAGTTTCACGTTCAGGGCGACGGAAGGAGTGAGGGAACGGATGGGGGTGCGCTTGCAGTAGAAAACACAACGCTCTAACAGGGCCAAGTCCTCCAACCCGATGCTACGTGTCTCCCATCTTCTCTCGTCGTGCTGAATGGGTAGTGTGAAGGTAAAGGGCAGGAAGCGCGCGAGCGGCTCAAAGTGATGTGCATGCAGCTACGTGCGCAAAGACACGGTAGGGCAGGTCCATCGTCGGCTGTCGATGCGATTGAGTGTCCGCGTCGACGAAGGAAGTAAAACTTACGCTCGTACGAGATCGGCATCATGACATGTGTCCAGTTTGAAGGAGCAATAGTTCGTCCAAAGGTCGACGGAGCACGAGACGGCGGACACGCCCCGCTCGTACACCTGCAGAAAGCGTCAGCCTGTGTTGCCTTGTTGTCCAGAGGGAGCTGCCAACAACATACCATTTCGGCTGTCTCCGTACCGCCGATGGAGAACTCGAAGTCGGCATACTTCTTCCAGTAGCCAAAGAAGAGCGGGAACTTGGCGAGGAAGCAGTCGAAGAGCTTGCGCACAAGGTCAATGGACGTCGGGCTGGAGTTGCGCGTCACGCCGCCTTCGAGTTCCATTGCGCGCAGGACGAGCGCCTCCCACTTCTCGAACTCATCCTCGCCTTTCCGCTGTCGCGCAGTCAGTGGGCGTGCAAACACGTGGCGGCAGGTGCGACGTCGACTTACCAGCGCCTCGATCATGTTTGTGATCTCCATCTGGGCCTCTTCGCCCTCATACTCGATCTCCTTGATCGAGCCGCGACCGAAGACCGGCATCGCGGACATGGCGGCGGCGGCGACGGGGACGGAATGTGTGCAAGCGTTGGTGGGGGAGCGCGCAGGCTGGAATTGCTGCGTTGACTCGAGGATGGGCTGCGCTGGTGGTGAGTGAGGCTGAGAACGCAGGTGGATTGTTGACGCTCGCTGGAGGCAGAGGTCCGCGGCACGGCTTAGCGCAGGATTGGCGCGCAAATCGCCAAGCCGAGAGATATCACGTGCCTATCCTGGACCAATTCACCTGGAGCTAGTATGTATTCCCTCTGCACGCAAATCGATCAATGGGCACGTGGTGACAGCGTCTGTAGCAGTCGCGCGTAACGCCTCAGCAGGGCCAGCAGGGCCAGCAGAGGGCAGCCATTCCATCCTGTCGAATGCGACCCGCTGCCTGTAGAGCGCCGAAGCCATTCTGTCGTCACTATATACTGTAGGTATCATGAAGCTCATTACAAAGCCACCCACCATAGTCAACTCCAGATAATAAGAACCTTCAACTCCAGCACCCTCCATCCATCTACACCGCTCTACCCAGCGCGTACTTTTCCGTGTCCATCTTGGACGCAATGCTCGCGTCTACGCCACGTACTTGGCTGTCTCGCCCGTGGCAAAACTGAAAGGGCTCTTTCCCATGTCAGGGCTCCGCGGACTTATAGGCAACGCAAAGAGCCCGTCGTCCTTGTCGTCGTCGGGCATGGGTGTGCCTCTGGACTGGAAAAATGGCTCTGGTATTGCTCCCGTCGACGATGGTGCTGTGAAAGCGTTCAGCGAAGCCATGCCAGACCCCGGCGGCTGCTGTTGCTGCTGTGCCACAATAGCTGGCGGCGGCACCGCTGCCGCCATCTTTCTTGCTGGTGGTTGTTGCTGGGGCGGTTGCGGTGGTTTTGCGCCAAGTGACGCTGGATTCGCGCCTTTGAAAGCCGCAAAAGAGGACACAGCTACGTCCGAAGACTCGGGCGAGAGCGGGTTGGGAAACGACATGTCGCCGCCTTCCGGCTTCTGCGAGAGGTCTTTCTCGCTGGTGCCCAGTTTGAGCCCGCGCAGCTTCTCCATCAGTCGTCCGCCGCCAGGCGATCGCGGACTCGCAGGACCCAGCGGAGCCACGGTTGGCTCTGCGAGGGAGATGCTCAGACCAGCTGGCTTTGCACTGACGCCAAATGTCTGCTCAATCCACTCCTTCTCCTGGACCGCCATCAGAAACCCAATGCCTTCCACGTTGTTCTTGCTCTCGGCATCAATCTCCTTCTGCAGCACCTGCAGTCTCTTCTTTGCCCAGATGGTGTGCAGTATGCCCTTCTTCCCCGCTGCGCGTGCCGACGCGCCCAACTCCGGTGGGAAGATGGCCGGTCGCGGATTCGTGTGCCAGACCACCGTTCTCCTTCCGCCGTCCTCGGGTCGATGTGTGAGGTTGACGCTGGACGGGACGGCTACGCCAGGCGCCAGCATAAAGTAGATGCGGTTCACGTCGTTGCTGGGCTGGTCCTCGGCGGGCAGCACCGTAGTCTTGCCCTTGCCCTCCCAGCTGATATGCCACTCGCCACGCACACCGCGCGTACTGTCATCATCCTCCCACTCCACCATCAGGATCTTCGTCCCCTCCCTGCTGCGCCCCGCCTCGATCTCGTAACGCGCGAGCGCATTCGTGGACGAGTTGCCGGGACTCTCGACCTCGTCTTTGGGCGGGCGGTTCGATGCATCTACCGGGAAGGGAGGGTAGTCGGGAGCGGCGGACGACATTTGGGGGATGTTCGGGTTCTTATTTTTGGGGCGGAAGAGGGGTTGGAGGGAGCAGACGGAAGGGCGCGTTACAGGTGAGGCGTGGGTATATAACAATGGTGGGGGCGAAGTGATGGGTTAATGAACACGAGGAAATTGGTGCGCAGGCACTCTACGACCCCCCCCCCCCGCATTCGCTCCTACCAATGCGAGACACGGTCGACTTCTGCTCGGTCAGGTGACGGGCCTAGCGGATGTCCAAAGGGCATACTATGTACACGGCACTGTGCGCTTCTGAAGGACAACCCCTTCTCCCAGATGCAGCGAAGAAGCTGCTATTCTTAGCAACATCATCTGTCAGGACGGGCAGCAGCAGGCACACAGGCTAACGCGCCACCGTGGTGGGGAAGGACGGAGGCCAATCACGTCCCGACCACCACGCCGACCACAACGGCACGGCACATGCAATGCTTACATCCAGTTGAACTCGTCCTTCCATTTGGTTGATTTCGTGTCCCTATAGGACCCGATTTTCCGGCTACTGTACATGCAGTCCTGGACGTATGCGTCGAAGCCGCACTACCACCTCGCTCCCTCCCTTTCTTTCGAGATGCCTGCATTTCCATGCAGCACATCGTGTCAGCCGTGCCGTCGTCACCAGTAGAGTATGAATGTCCTCCAACGCCAGCCTTATGCCGTTTGAGATGCTGCCGCGATATCCGTCCATCCATGTGATATAAGCCCTATTCCTTCTACACCTCCAGTCCCGTCCAGTCCACATGTCCATCATAAAAAATTACATGGTTTGGGTATAAAGCGTGGGGTAAAACGGTATATGCAAAAATGATCCGTGTGCCATACTCTCGTATGATGCAACTGACCCCGGGGAGAAACGAATGGTGCGCGAAGGCTTTTGTGAGAAACAGACCAGGATGCTGGCCAGCAGAAGATGCGGAGGAACTTGTCTATATCAAGAGAAAGTCCCAACCCTTCTGTTGCATCATGTCCCGCCAGTGGACACTCTGTTTGTCGCCTCGCGTCAGCGCCTCGTCGTCGACACGCCACACGTCTTTGAGGAGTTCCTTGATCCTTCCAAAGGAACCAAAGTCGGATGCTTCGCCCATGCGGCTCGCTCGGTCGGCGAACATCTGTCGGAAGGCCGAGTGGGGGAGCGAGACCGATCCGGCAACGAGAAGCGGCCATACGAGGGAGCGGTCGAAACCTTCGGGTCCAGCAGGGATGAAGTCCATCGCATCGCTCAGCGCCTTGACCAGATTGGTGATGTTGTTGTCGGTGCGGTCAAAGTTGGGAACCAGACTGCACAGATGGATGCGTGCAGCCAGGCGGAATACCGCAGACATGTTCCTGCCGAGCTGCTTGGGTCGTATGGCACCTGTCGAGGAGTACGCGTTTGCCACAGCTCCTGGTGGCGGCTCCGTCATGCCGATCTGGTCACCGAGAACGCGAATGTGTGCGCAGAGCTGCACTTCGTCCATGTTGTCCAGCTTCAAAGCCTCGAGGCATGCAATCTCGGAGATGAGATACATGATCCTGTCTTCGCAGCCCATGAGCTCGGCGAGGCCAGAGGGCGCATCGCCAATGAGCTTCTCGCGGTAGGTGTCCGCAAAGGCGGGTGTTCTACCCAGCATGGTCGCACCGAGGATATCGATCCACGACGCAAGCGTCATGTTGAACGGTGGTTGCGAGGCGGGTTGACCGTTGAGCGCGACAAGGTGTGCTGGGTAGTCGAGCTTGTTGACGAGGCTGGTAGCAGCTTGGAAGTGCTGATGCCATGGAATGTCGGGGAGGCAGTCATCGGGGCGGCCGACGGAGCACTGGAAGAAGATCATGCCAAGGGTGGCCTCGAGAATGTGTGCGTGGTCAGTATCACGGTTGAGGGCTTCGCAAAGCTCTGAGACGGTGGCAAAGCGGTGGCGCAGAATGTCGGTATCGATCTGCTCGCCCTGTATCCTCTCGGTGGCCTTGAGGTGGAGTGCAGAAATGCTCAAGCAGCAGTGAAGATAGGTCTTGTTCGACTCCAGTGCAGGGAGAATGACGTCTGAGCGCGCCGATCCGTGCTGGTTAACTTCGAGGATGGGAAAGATCAGGCGAACGACGTTCTCGATGAAGTGGTTGAGGAGATGCTGGTCGCACTCTTCCACTTGAATCGTCGACTGGTGGGATGGGCTGAAAGAGCCATGGGGAAAGTCAAAGACCTGAAAGTCCAATGGCTCTTCCGCGTAGGACTCCCGACGGCTCTCATAGTAGTCTTGTTGTATCCAGTTGTCCGAAGGAAATGGCTGGCCGACGACGGGTGGCGCTTGGTAGGTGCTGAAGGTGGAGATGGTTGAATCCCGTCGGGTCGGGATATCGTTGATGAACATCTGGCTCTCGGTCTTGATATCGACTTCGTATGGCGCGAATTGCCCAGGGTGTTGAAAAGAGGGAGCGAACATGGGCGGTGGCATGGATGACGAGTTGAAGAGGTCGGGTGTGGAGACGGTGTTGAAGTTGTAGTCCAGGGAGATATTTGAGTCGACCGACGGTGCTCGTGTGTGGCCCATACCGTCCGAAAAGGTATCGGACGTCGGTAGGGAATGACAGAGGCTCGGCGGTGTGTTGGCGCTCATGGCAACGCCTTGCGTGCTCTTTTCTTGGAGCTTCGTGCGCTTGATAATATTCTTGATCACCTCTTTCTGATTCCGTCTCTGTTCATTGTTGCTCCACCACATTGGTCGCTTGTATTCGCACTTGAGGCCAAGGTGTTTGCAGGCGCGGCAAGAAGACTTGCCCTCGTCGCACTTCTTCCTCCGCAGACGGCATGTGAAGCAACCTGCAGAGCTCGGGGTTAGCTACGACGGATGTGGGGATCCCTGTAGGGTGTGTGAAAACATGACTTGCCTGTGCGTGAGCGTCGGTGCATTTTAGCAGCAGCTTGCTTGGCTGATGCAGCAGCGTTTGCAGTCCCCACCATGTTTGTAGATAGTTTGCCAGCAGAAGATGGCGCTGAAGAGGAGGACATGGACAGCTCATGTACTTTCGGCCAAGTGAGGTGGTTTATGAAAGGCTGGCCAAACAGTGCGGCAATAACCCACTAACGCACACAACGGGAGGGATCGTAAGGGACAGGATGGCAGGGCTTGACCGGGTTCCGCTTAATTAAAGATTGATATTCGAAGCCTGACCAGCGGACCTCGAGGGAAACAACAGAGACAACGGAGCAAATTATGTGGTTTGCCTGTGTGGGAAACGTAGGTGAAAGGGTATGTACCTTATAAGTGCCATGAACGGTACAATGACGGTAAAATGGCCCGGATCTATTCTTGGAGTTGGCCAGGCGGTCAGTCGTTCTCCTCCAACGGGACGGGGGTCGTGGACGCCATGCTGGTGTGGGTTGAGGGTGTTGATTGGGTAGGTATAGATTGACCTGCAGGTCGATGTCGAAATTTGGGGCATTTCCTGGCCCTTGAGCTATTTTTGCTCGCATTACCCGCCAGCTCAGACCCTTCAACCGTCTGTGTGTCACCTGCACGACGGGTAGTAAGATGGATAGCGCACCCCCCGCACCCACGTCGTTTTTAGCACTAATAGCCCCATTTTGGGTGGATGGAGTCTTAGCGAGACATTCGCTCTTGGCCCCTTCCTCACCCCCAACCACCCCAGCATCGCGATCAGTGCATCCGAAAGGAGATCGAACACTTGCAGCGGACGCGATAACTGGCCGGCCCGGACGTTGCTGGTGGCATGGACCGCTGTAGATCCTCGAGGTTGGGTTATTGCCAAGTGCCGTATGTGAAGTCTGCTTTGCGAGGAGGTGATGTCCACACAGCTGGAACTGTTGGCATGAAGCTCGCTCGCCGAAGGATGCACCGATACCGCAGCGAGTGTACACTTCAGTGGGGGTGGGACTCTCGTGGCACGTCAACACGTTCCTCACTCACCTCCAGATGGACTCTGGAAAGAGGGAGGATGAGGATGGAGCTGATCATGTGCCTCATGTATCGCTTTCGCAAGGCCAGCCACTCCTTCGACACAGCCTTTCCCCATCCGATTTGCTCTCGAACCCGTCGCGATCATCTCCACCGCGGGAGTCAAGACGCCTGGTTGGAGGACAATGTACGATGCACGAAATTCGTCGAAGTTGCCCGCGCCCCGCTATGGGAAGCTGAGCTCCACATGCGACAAGCCCTGCCATTGGATGTCGGGGGGCTAATCTAAAGCTTGCCGTGCAAAAGTCGACTCCATTGCGACTTCTCGTACCACTCACAGCGCTCTACCGTGCAAAGACTTGCATCACATCACGTCTTCATCCCGTCGCTTATGCATGTCGAGCCCTGGTCTATCCGCCGCATCACACGGATCTTTCCCGACCCAGTGCGAAAGAGGGCTTGTCGACCACGACCTGCCGTGTTCGGTCCTCGTCCTTTCCCGCTTCCCAAATTAAATGCCCCTAATTAGCGTCCGAGGCCAAGCAAACGCCCGTAAATAGCCCAGATATGGTTTGGATCCGGCTGCAGGTGCTAGACGGCCTGGACATGCGATTGGTTACCCAGCAAAGCAGTCAATACTGCTAGCTCTGCGAATAATCCTCAAGGAGCAGGTACCTCTCCGCTTAGCGTACGTGTAGGACGCTCACCTGACAGCGTGGATCGTACGCCGACCCTCCGCTGCCAACCGCGACGTGCTGGCCCCGACCGTGGCATACCTATACTAGGTAATCATCTGCCCAGCTCTTGAGCCCAAGTAAGATCACGTCCTGGAAGACGTACTTCCCGAACGGTAAGCTCGAAAGCTCGAAAAGCTCGCCTGTCAGCGACGCTCTCTCTCGGACAACCGGCCCCTCCCTCTCCCGCCTGAGATGTTGCGGTCGGTAAACCTTCACATGAGGGATGCACGTCTTGCTCGAGTCGACATCTGTTGCGGCCAGATCGTCGACCATTGAGTTGGCGTTGAAGCCTATGTCGTAGCACGCAGCAAGGAAATGCTATCATCCCATGGCGCAACGGTCGCGGTGGAGTGCACCAAGTGCATAACTCAGGCCGCGTGAGCTAGCGGTTTGGCCAACGACCGTTGGAGGCCATCTTCGCGAGCTGATTCGCCTTCCCACGTCCGTCTCGACAGGTCCATCGTGGTAGCGGAAAACGAGGGTCTGAAAGCTCGAGCCCGCATGAGCTTTCGGTCATGTGGTTTGGGTATTGGCGCTGTTCTGTGAATCCGTTGGCTCGCGGATAGATGATGGTGGTATCGCGGCTCGTACAAGCGTCCCCTTAGCATCGTACGTAGGAGGGTTGCAAAGATGGGTGGCCACGAAGGCGGTCTGATAGGGCTCCTGAAGCGAAGCGACGCGACGCGGTGTGGGTGTGCCCAACGAAGATGAGTCAAGCGTTCCGCGGTCGGAGAAGACAGAAGCTGGTGTGCCACGGCGGGTGGAGATGGTTGATACAATCGTACTAGTACGTCCAAGTGACTTGCTTTTGCCGGATAGAGTTCGCCAAAGAACCATGACGAAATGCGATCCATCTGCAAGCAGCCGTCCGAAAACGCAGAATTCTCGTGAGATCCTGGTAATAACTGTTGCCAATATCCTTCGTTGCAGCGTGGCGTGCAATGAGGCTGTCCAGCCCGTCCGCGTTCCGCGTACATCAATCTAACCCCAGCCTCAAGCCAGCCTCAACGCTCCAATCGCCAGCATCCTCAGCGCAGCATTGAGGCCCAAAAGTCGCTAGACATGCGCGGCCGTCATGCACCAGCGTCAATTGGACGCCGTTTGCCCCGAGGTACGTATTCCCGGAGCTGCGCGACGGAACAAAAGAAGTCTGCACCGCACGCGACCTCGCTACACCACACTGGCGGTGACAACTCAAAGCTGCGGTGTAGACAAACTTGTACTCGAGCGTGGTACACGATGATCGCCTCTGGTGGATTGAAACATGGGCCACGCTGCGGTGGGAGGAATCGTCTACCCGCTCAAGCCTCGTGCCGAAGCGAGCTAACATGATTCCCTGTGCGCGCCCATTTCCCTGAACCCTGTGTCCAGAGCCTAGTCTAAATTTGGGGCTATTAATGAGCGTCGGTGTCTCAATCGGGTCTTATTTGCGGAATCCGTTGGACGCGCTGCAGCGAATCGAGTCCTCCAGTCCTCTCATCGTCTCTGTGTAAGCGCCCACTCTCTCCCGCTGCAGCCCGGGCGGGAATTCTTTGCGCGTGGATTGGCGGAGAAGGCTATCCATGCCTTGGACTCGAGCTCCCTCACTGGGCAGAGGTAGCAAGCACTGTGCTGTCTCTGCAGGAGTCGGACTGTCACACTATCGAGCCAACGTCTCCACCCTCAGAAACGACCCTCGGTGAGCTCCTACAAAAGCATTCGCAAACACCCTCCACCCGAAAGGGATTTGCCCCCGTTTCTCGACCTTCGTGCTGTTTCATCGTCTGTACTATGCATGCTTTACTCGCGTGGAAACACTATTAGAACGGCATAGAGAAGCTTCCCACTCAGCTCGTGCGCTCGTGCGCACCGAGTACCGTGATCATGGTAAGTCAACTCCCACAAGCTCCATCGATAAGCCCAGGCTCACAATCCTCAAGCAGGCCATGACACCAAGCACTCCGCTAGAACCGGGTGTAGAAATGTTTGAGAGGGGGAGATCGCAATCGCTCTTCATCAACACTCTCTCTGCGCGAACATCACTCGAGCGACCAGTATCCGTCATAAGTGATACTTATACTGATATCGAAGACGATTCGAGCGAATTTGAGGAGTTCAGTCTCGGTTCCTCGGTGAGTTGCGAAAGCGCTATCCCATCAATTGCTAAACTAATCTTCAACAGAACGACAATCGCCGAAGTCAAACTACCATTTCGACGTTTGAGGAAGTCCAGACGCCAAGGGATGAGCTCCGACCTCAATTTGCTGAATGGTATCTGCCAAAATCTGTGGAGGGGCCCAAGGGACCGCATCTTTTCCGCTCTTCCCAGTCATCCAATGACTTCCCATTCGACTTCGCTCTGCAGTTGTCGCCGTTGTTTCCCAAAGAAACCCCACTTCGCCTTGAAACATCCTTCCGCGAAGCCACGCCCGAAACCGTCGTTCCCAGACAGGAGTATAACAACATTGCATCGGCAGTTGCGCATCTTGACAATGCAGAAGTACGAGCTTGGACTTCTTCCCAGGTCGCTACTTGGATGTACCAGAACGGCTTCGAGAGCGATGTTATCGAGCGATTTGAGGCGCACGATATCACCGGGGCGGTACTTCTAGACCTCCAATTTGATGATCTAAAGGAGCTGGAAATTGCGTCTTTTGGAAAACGGCACCAATTGTGGAACCAAATTGATTCACTTCGAACGGCGGATGGACTCATATCCCCAGTTGTTGCCGCCCCAACACCTTTCGCAGATATCGATCGACCTTGCACCGAAGCCCGACAGCGATCAAAGAGCAAGAACCGAGAACGCCGCCATCGTGACAAGTCAAGGGGCGCTGACTGCGAGGTTGACGACACAAAGACGCCAATCACGCCAGGTGGTGGTCGACGAAGGAGGGGACGAAAAAACCGAAACCTGGGCGACGACATCATCACACCTGCAGAGTCTATCTCCATTGTGGCCATTGAGCAACTGCTTCCCAAGCCACACAAATGCGCAAAGGGTGAACGATGCGCCAAGTGGCGAAAGCAGCAGCGACAATTTGCCAGACTACAACAGGAGCACGGGTTCCCAATTTCGCCGGAGAAGGGCGGCCATATCTTCATCGCCGGAGACCCTGGGAACGCGCAGACAGCGAATCGAGCAGTCGACAATGTCTACCGTCCAACCTCAGATGCAATTCCGTCCATTGTAGCATCGTCCGACCTCCTTGGCCCAGGACAGCTTCCTGATTTCACCCTTCAAGAGGATACACTGCAAGAGGATACACTGCAGAAGCTGGACTTGCGCGATCCCCAAGACAACGTACGACAGTTTCTCACCCTTCAAGGGGTGGATCAGCCGTACACGACCGCGACGCCTATCGAAGCTCCGCCGACGCCCCCAGTGGACATGTTCCCCCCTCGACCCGCGGTCATACAGCCATATGTGCCCTATTATCAACAAGCGTCAGCGTTCTCCGCATCTACATCAGCGCATACTTCCCGCTCATTTGACCCTTCAAACCTTACCAGCCCCAACCCCAGACTTCACCCCCCCGAGTTCACCCCGGCGCCTCACACTAATCTCAAGTCACTTCCGAAGCTTAGCATTCCGCCGCCACGCTCAATGTCCGCCGCCCCTCTCTACAATCACCCACGCAGTGCCGCTCCCAGCCCCCAAGTCGCACCGGACACCGCTTTTTCGCCCTGTCGCACGGCAAGCCCAGGTGGCGTATACCGATTTGGCACTCCCTTCTCGGAAATGGACGCACCGGTTACCTCAGTGCCTGTGGGACCCGTTTCACGCGACACCAGCCAATCTGTGCCGCCAAACATGCAGTACAGAGACCCGGTACAGCGAGTCGGGTCACGCATGGACTGGCGTCGACCATCGCTACCTCTACCGGCGCTAAACGAAGACCAAGTGTTCAGCCCAACCGGTGATGGAGACGATGACACCTTGCATGAGACGCAGTTTTCTGGGGACGATAGCCCTGTGTCTGACCCGACGAAGGCTGCCACACCCGAGCAAGGGCCGCATAGAGGCGGATTCGTGTACAACGGCGTCAACCATCACGGCTGGATGAAGAAGCGTCGCACCAGACTTCTCCGTCATGAGTGGCAGGACCACCATTTCCGTCTACAGGGTACGACCCTTGCCATGCATCTGAACGAGCTCCCCTCGTCGTCGGCACTACACACCATTGATGTCGATGATTACGCTGTCGGATGCTCCTCTCTTGCCTCCAATAAGCTGTCTGCTAAGCTACGAGCGCTCAAACTATCCTCCGGTCAGAAGGAGAAGAATGGTGCACCGGCAGCTTATGAGTTTCAACTCGTGCCTGTTGCGCCAGGCAAGGGCGATATCAGGAAGGTACTTCCAAGCGGGAAGGTGCACCATTTCGCTGTGAAATCCCGTGATGATCGTATCGATTGGATGCGTGAGCTTATGCTGGCGAAGGCTCTGAAGGCGAAGAGCGATGGTTACGAAGTTAACATCAACGGAGCTAACATGTAAAGAGTCCTGAAGCAGAAAAAAAACCTCACCAACGACGCAGAATGATTTGGGTGGCAATCTCCCCTTCGGTATTATTGTTCTGTTTTCTCTTGATTTACTTTTCATCATTTCTTAAGCGAGCGAGCGAGCGAGCGATGTGTCTTTCCTTTATGCTTCATGTTTTCCCCTCATGCTTCTACCAATACCCTCATACTGACCTCCTTCGGGAGTAGTCATGATGACCGCACCACTATTATACCCTTTCATCGTCGTTGACATTATGTTGCTGGTCGTTGTTAGTACAGCATCCTCTTCTCTCCCTATTTCCTCCGCTCTTGCGAGCATATATATACGTTCTATTATACCTAAGACTTGGATTTGGGCGACCGCAAGGTTGGCACGGCATTGGGAGGATACACACGAGGAAATGATGTAGGGGGGTGATGATGAATCGCATATTTCCTAGGTTATTGGTACTGGTGTCTTCGGTTTCGGACTCTTAACGATGTTTTTGAAAAGTTGGATGGGGAACCTCGCTTTATATAGGGTAGTAACAATGACGTTTATATGACCATAAAAGAGAGCTTCTTTACTGATGTTGATCAAGTGAAACTGTATAGCGTTGAAGTCCTTCCTGGCTGGGAATTTAAAAAAAAGATGATGGTTGATACTCAACCTCCACCCAATCCTATGTTGTATTGTCCCATCATAACACGGCGAAGATAGTGGTGATCCTCGCAGCAATAACTCCTGAATATACACAAAGCATCTCCACAAACCCCCAAAACCAGAATATCCGCTAATTAGTACATGATATGTTTCCACGGGAGCTTGGGTATTTGAAATACGATTGTAGCATAGGCATTCACAACCGGTCAGCAACGTGAGAAGCTCGTAAGGTGGTTGCTGCGCATAACATCACACCTGAAACTCATTTGAACCGCTTCACCGGTACGTCAAGGCCAACCGATGTCCCCAAATTACCAGAGAGCACCAGTGCAACGCTCCATAGGTCAAGCTTCGTGGCTGTATATCAATAAACTCTAATAACGGCTTCCCTTTCGCTTTTCCCAGCGTTTTGGAACCAAGTAAGATTATGCCGGCGGGTGTATTACATATTTGTGCATTGACCGACACGATGATAATTTCCTTGTGACCGATCACGAACTTGATCATGATCGGCAACTGGTTTAGGCACTGAGCTGGACTGTACATGGAACATTTTTGCGAGTATTCTGTCGCACGTGGGGATATTGAGAGAGAGAACCGGCTGATGTAGCTTGGGGTACAAGGTGAAGGCGTGTGTGTGTGTGCGTGCTTGAATCACGAAGCCACGAAACCGTTGTTGACAGCGGAAACCTGCAAATGCCAATGTTTAGCTTATATTGACGTGTGGTTCTGCGTTTCCAGTTTCTCGGTGTTTTTGAAGGCGTTGTCCCTTTTTCGTAAGTCTTGTTTTCGTTTCTTCGCGTGCATTGATGTTAATCACAGCTGCTTCGTCTGCCTTTGGGTATAGCCAGCATCCGTATTTCAGAGTATTGGCATCACGTCCACCCTGGGCATTTCACTATCGACACTCCGCTTCCGTTAGACGATCAATATGGTCCGGGCATATCCGCGGAGCACCAGGTCAGAGCGCAAAAAAGTAATCAGGATAGCGGTGATTCAGAGCGCCCCCTGTTTAAATGCGCACGAAAAACGTACGAGTCGCACAGACACGGCGATCAAGTTCATGCATTTTTTGTACGAATGATGATAGGCGACCTTGTGGGGAAAGTTTGATAGCACGAGTAACGTGCTTCCCTGGGTCGAGACAACCCTCGCTTAGCACATCTACCAATGCACGTGACATCCTGTAGGACTGGAGAGTTGTTTACAAATGTTTCTTGTAAGTTACATCCAGTTCTTGCTGAATAAAGAGACGTGCTTTCAAGCCGTCTCTACAGATGAGTAGATGTTGCTGTGCAGGGTGACGTAACAAAAGACACGGCTGGCTGCGCCTCAACTTCACCCCGCAGCGTTGCTCTCGCAAGCGTAAGCAAGCCAGCCTTCTTTTACACAACACCTCAGCTACTAGGCATAGTCTTCAACCTTACAATTTCACGTCGCGATGGGAAAACGGGATCGTGCGAAAGAGTACATACGCTCATTGTACCCACCAAGCGCGAGACATTCCCGTCCAGCTTCACCCCAGGCTGTCGGAGCATCTCCTGCCGCTCTGTCCCCACCGTCCTCACCACGCCCGGCACCATCAACCGGAGGTGCATTAGCCCCAGCAACGCCGCGCGATCGTCTGCGCGAGAAAGTTCTAGCGAAAACACGAGAAAAACTCCCCGAGACAGAAGCAGCAGCATTTACGCAAGCGTCAAAGACCATGGACGAGCGAGCCTTGCTATCCGACGTACGGGCATATGATGTTGCTCACAAGAATGACTCGTCGTTTCGACCTCATGCTGAGCGTCTGTCAAAGTTTCTGGATTTGCTCAACAGGTTTATGGGAGGCGTCGCCATAG
Source organism: Corynespora olivacea (assembly GCA_019202945.1). NCBI lineage: Eukaryota > Fungi > Ascomycota > Dothideomycetes > Pleosporales > Corynesporascaceae > Corynespora > Corynespora olivacea. Next base: position 124,728 of record JAGQEM010000045.1, read on the forward strand.
GCATTCAGGCCAGTCCGGAGATCTCGGCGCTCGTAGTGGGCGCAGTCCGGATCGTTATCGATCTCGCTTTAAAGTTCACCACGTTTTTCAGCAGACTGGTCGGCATGATGTGCACCTTTGAAGACTTTCTAGGACCTCTCAAGGAATATACAAAGGCAGCAGACATTGAGCTTGTAGAAAATACAGTGGCCAATGCTTATGCGAACATCCTTGTCTTTGGATGGAAGGCACGCCGTGTGTTTGTCGATGCCAACGGCAATCGACGGAGATGGACATCGCTTAGAGCTTTCATGCACCAGCACTGGGATACGTTTGAGTCCGAGTATGTGTCCATCCGAGAAGATCTGCAGCATCATCTTGGCGTGCTGCAGCACTCTGTGCAGGCCCTGCATTTCAATGCTTCTAGGGAGGCTGAGCAGACAAGGCGCCGTGAAGAAGAGAGTAAATTCATTCCCTCTGTTGTTGGATGCGCGAATAGGTTGCTAACGCCGCCTAGGGAAAGAAAGATCGGCGTTCCTCTCTTGGGTCTCGACGATCGACTTCGAGAAAACCCACCAAGACACTTATGCAAAGAAACATGCAAAGACGTGCGATTGGCTAATACAAGAGACGAAGTATCAAGAATGGCTCAAGAGCCCTGTCTCGTCTCTCTTGTGGTGCCATGGAAAACGTAGGCTGCGCTCTGTATTTGAAGAATGACATTATGCTGACTACCTGCAGCTGGGATTGGCAAGTCCGTGCTCGCGTGAGTGAACGTATATCCATCTCGCTCTCCCACTCGTTCTTATGCATGCTCTAGGTCCAACGTTATAGAAGACATCACAGCGAGGATCGGATTGCAAGGAGACGCTGCTCTCTGTTTTGTTTACTACAACTATCGAAATACACAATTAAGCGACATTTCTCAGATCATAGCCGCCTTGGTCAAGCAATTGTGCCGAAAAAGGGATTCTATACCTCATGACCTGCTCCGGCTTAAGCATGAAGCCTCATCTCCGTCTTTGGTCGGCACCCAGGACAGATTTGTGTCCCTCATCGAAGATCTGCGACAGGTCTATGTAGTGTTGGATGCGCTAGACGAGTGTCCAGAGCAAGAGCGGGAAGCCGTCCTTGGCTTTATCACTGGTATAGCGACCGCCCCAATTCCATGTCACGTCAAAGTGTTTGCAACCAGCCGAAGAGAAATGGATATCGCCAAAGCCTTCGAAGACAAGCGCATACCTACGATTCAGCTCCGAGCTGAAAACGTCGCAGCGGATATAGAGACGTTCGCGCGCAGTCAAGTTGAGAAGCTCCGGGCTGGAAAGCATGGAAAGACGCTCTATGTTACCAGCGACGAGCTCAAAGAGAAGATTGTTCAAATTCTCGCTACAAAAGCGGAGGGCATGTAAGTCCAAGTCTGGTTTTAACCTAGGAATGTTTGCAGGCTGAACGTAAAGCAGGTTCCTTTGGGTTAATCTCCAACTGGACAATCTCTGTCAAGCTAGCAAGGCTCAAAAGGATCACGTGGTAGAAGATGCATTGGAAACCTTACCGCTGGATTTACCAGACACCTACGTTCGAATATTGAAACGAATCGAAGAACAACCGTCATACATGAGGAATCTGGCACTGAACTGTCTCGCTTGGGTAGTTTATGCCCGTAGACCACTCAGCACTGGCGAATTACAATACGCACTTGCTACCAATGCGAGGTGCAGAGTTCGACAGGATCTACAACCTGATTCCCCACGGGTGATTATTGAAGCTTGCGCCAATCTACTGGAAGAAACCAATGGCACAGTCCGGCCGATACACTATACTGTGCAAGAGTTTCTGACAACCGCTGCCGAAGGGCTGTCGCAGCGGACCATAAGAGCGCAGCTTCTAGACTCCAATGCCATGAATGCGCGTTTGGGATTAGTTTGTCTTACGCAAATCCATCTACTGGCATTCAGCTATCCAGCTAAGGATGAATACGTTCTTTTACAGCGCCTTCGAGACAATATATTTGCTGGTTATGCGAATCAGAACTTCGACTACCACATCTCCAAATGCGTTGAGATTACTCCGGAGGTTATGGACCAGCTAGAGGAGCTCTTCCAGCAAGAGAGTACGTACCTTGCAGCTATTCTTCAGATCAAGATCCTGCGAGGTGGTGACTACTTCGATAGTGTCAATCGGAACTTTGACCCTATGCAAACCCCAGTATATCCTAGCACAATTGTTTATAGCACCAGCCTTTACAGCATCATTGATATAAGAAAGCGGTGGATAGACCAAATAACGCCAGAATATGTTTTACCTTTCGCAGCTGCCGCAGGAGTCACTAGTGCAATTATTCGACTTATCGACCAAGGCTGTGCTATTGATGAGAAAGACGGAAGTGGCAGGACTGCTCTCTACCATGCATGCATGAATAGTAATCTGGAAATCGTTCAGATACTGCTCGAGAAGGGCGCCGACGTCAACACGCAGGGTGGAGAATATGGCAACGCACTCCAGGCGGCTTCATCTAAAGGCCATGAGGCGATTGTAAGGCTACTACTCGAGAAGGGCGCCGACGTCAACTCGCAGTGTGAATGCTATAGCAACGCACTCCAGGCAGCTTCATCTGGAGGCCATGAGGCGATTGTGAGGCTACTACTCGAGAAGGGCGCCGATATTAACGCGCAGTGTGAATACTATGGCAACGCACTCCAGGCAGCTTCATCTAAAGGCCATAAGGCGACTGTGAGGCTACTACTCGAGAAGGGCGCCGACGTCAACACGCAGGGTGGAGAATATGGCAACGCACTCCAGGCGGCTTCATCTGGAGGCTATGAGGCGATTG